>CAUYTI010113430.1:0-30533 GCA_963575145.1 Galago senegalensis | reverse complement strand
CCATTCTTGAGATACTTTACTAAGAAGATTATGTTCCAGCTCCATCCAGGTAAATATAAAAGATGCGAAGTCTCCATCTTTTTATGGCTGCATAGTATTCCATGGTCTACCTATACCAGAATTTATTAGTCCATTCATGGGTGAAAGGGCACTTGGGTTGTTTCCATGTCTTGGCTATTATGAATTGGGCTGCAATAAACATTCTGGTGCAAATTTCTTTCTTGTAAAATGATTTTTGATCATCTGGGTATATACTTAGTAGAGGAATTGCAGGATCGAACAGTATATCTACTTTTAGTTCCTTGAATGTTCTCCAAACTTCTTTCCAAAAAGGTTGTATTAACTTGCATTCCCACCAGCAGGAGAATCAGAATCTTTTAATTAAATATTAATTATCTATCAAATTAATATGAGCCTACAAAATATAGGTACCATTGTTCACACTTATAGGGTAAAGTTCCATTTGTAGAAGAGCCCCTCACCCAGGGGGCATGTTATACACCCTCATAATGTGCACATTAGGTGAGATCACACTTCATGCCCTCCCTCCTTCTGCCAAACTTCCTCTCCCTTTCCACTTGCCTCTACCCCTGAGCTGGACTATATTAGTGTTTTATTGTTCTTATGAGCATGTAATTTTTTATGTATTGATTTTATGTTAGTATGGAGCACATTGGATATTTATTTTTCTATTCTCATGGTACTTTACTAAGAAGAATGTATTTCAGCTTAATCCAAGTAAATGTGAAAGATGTAAAGTCTCCATCTATTTTAATGGCTGAATAGTATTCCATGGTATACATATACCAGTTTGTTGATCCATTCTTGGGTTGATGGGCACTTAGATTGCTTCCACGACTTGGCAATTGTGACTGAGCCACAATAAACATTCTAGTGCAAACGTCTTTGTGGTAAAATGATTTACCTAGTAATAGGATTGCAGGGTCAGGGTCTACATTTAGATCTTTGAGGATTCTGCATACTTCTCTCCAAAAAGGCTGTATTAGTTTGCACTCCCACCAGCAATGTAGAAGTGTTCTCTTCTCTCCACATCCATGCCAGCATTTGGTGTTTTGGGACTTTGTGATGTGGGCTAATCTTGCTGGGGTTAGGTGATATCTTAGAGTGGTTTTAATTTGCATTTCTCTGATGATTAAGGAAGATGAGCATTTTTTCATGTGTTTGTTGGCCGTCTGTCATCCTAGGAGACATTTGGGTTCAAATCTCTTGCCCAGTCAAAGAGAGGGTTGTTTGCACTTTTCTTATTGTTTAAATTGAATTCTCTGTAGATTCCAATTATCAGGTCTTTGTCAGATTCATAACATGCAAAAATCTCCTCCCATTCTGAAGGCTGTCTTTTTGCTCTGTCTGTAGTTTCCTTAGCTGTGCAAAAAACTTTTTAGCTTGATCAAATCTGTTATTTTTGGTGTTGCTGCAATTGCTATGGGGGTCTCCGTCATAAATTTTTTTCCCAGGCCAGTATCTTCAAGTGTTTTCCCATACTCTCTTCTAGAATTTTTATTGTTTTGTGTCTTAAATTTAAATCTTTTATCTGAGAATCAATTTTTGTCAGTGGTGAGAGGTGTGGGTCCAGTTTCAGTCTTCTGCATGTGGATAACCAGTTCTCCCAGCACCATTTGTTGTTGTTGTTGTTGTTGTTTTTCTTCTTCTTCTATGGGTTGTATTTTCATTCTGTTAGTATTTTTTGACATGCAAAAGGTTTTGGTTTTGAAGTACTCCAATGCAGTATGTTTTTCTTTAGTTCTTTGTGCTTTAGTTGTCATATCAAAAAACATTTCTCTAATCCAGGCTCATGAAAATTTATTCCTAAGTTTTCTTCTAAGATTGTTATAGTATTAGTTCTTATATTTAAATTTGTAATTTCTTTTAAGTTAATTTTTTTCTATATGGTTGTCATTTGCTTCAGCCTTATTTGTTGAAATGACTATTCTTGGCATTCTTGTTGAAATTCAGTTGACCATTACTGTATGAGTTCATTTCTGGATCTTCAGTTATATTCTACTGACCTTTATGCTCATCTTATCTTATCCTATCCACTGTCTTCTTTGCTATAGATTTGCAGTAAGTTTGGAAATCAGGAAGTGTCCATCCTCCCATCTTTGTTCATATTCAGGATTGTTTTGGCTATACTGGATTCCTTGGATTCTGTATGATCTTAAAGAAAAGCTTTTTTTTGGCTCGGCACTTCTAGCTCAGTGGCTAGGGCACCAGCCACATATATCAGAGCTGGTGGGTTTGAATCTAGCCTGGGCCTGCCAAACAACAATGAGAACTAGAACCAAAAAATATCCAGGTGTTGTGGCAGATGCCTATAGTTCCAGCTACTTGGAAGGCTGAGGCAAGAAAATTGCCCAAGCCCAAGAGTTTGAGGTTGCTGTGAACTTTGACTTGACGGCGCTCTACCCAGGGTAACATAGTGAGACTCTATCTCAAAAAAAAAAGCTTTTTTATTTCTGTAAAAAAAGATAAAAGGCAGTGAAACTTTTATAGGAATTGCATTGAGTCTTTTGATAAATTTGATGGGATCCAGCACCATTTGAATCAGAATCTAGAGTTAGAAAAAACTTGAAAAGGGCTAAATGCTCGGCTCAGCGCCTGTGGCTCAAGTGGCTAAGGCGCCAGCCACATACACCTAAGGTGGCAGGTTCAAATCCCCAGCCCGGGCCCGCCAAACAACAATGATGGCTGCAACCAAAAAATGGCCGGGCGTTGTGGCAGGCGCCTGTAGTCCCAGCTACTTGGGAGGCTGAGACAGGAGACTCGCTTGAGTCCAGGAGTTGGAGGTTGCTGTGAGCTGTGATGCCATGGCACTCTACCCAGGGGGATAGCTTGAGCCTCCGTCTAAAAAAAAAGGGCTAAATGCTTTGAAGCCCTTTGACTCACCTCTTAAGTTCTTTGGATTATTATTTTTATTTTTGTAGCAATTTTATGAGTGAATTTAGTGCTGAGTTGGTCTGAGATGGATGATAGGGTAATCTTCTTGATATGGGGACTAGTTGGGGGGTTGGTAGTGTTAAAAATTGAATTCCCTGGTTTAAATTAAATAGGATATGTGTGGAGAGAGAATTAGGTTTTCTTTAAATGCAGCTGGATTGACTAGTCGTAAATTATTGTTTGGATTCATTTGAACTAGAGGTATCTGTTTTAGCATTTTTGTGTTTAGACATTTCTCATCCATCTTAAGTGTTCTTGTTCCTTTCTGTAGGATATGGTCTACCGGACGATATTGTGATAGAAAAGAGGGGCAAAGGTGACACTTTTGTGGACTGCACAGGTGCAGATATTAAAATCTCATGTATAAAATTTGTTCAGCATGACGCTGTAGAAGGAATCTTAAGTAAGTATCTGAACATTTGGTGTTTGATTTGTCCTAAACTTTGAAGGAAAACTTTACTTTTTATGGAAGATAGAATTTAATGAAATACCCCTCATGAGTACAGTAATACATTGTTTTATTTACTACACAGATAATGAGTTTTTCAAAAATTGAAGGTTTGGGGCAACCTTGCTTTGAGCAAGTGTATCGATAACCATTTTCCAGCAGCATGTGCTCACTTTGTGTGTTCCATTTTCATAATTACTGTAGCATGTCAGACTTTTAAACTTCATCTGTTATACTAATCTGTGATCCGTGATCTTTGCTATTACTACTGGATTTGTTTTGGAGCACCGTGAACTGCATCCATTTAAGATGGTGAACCTAGTCATCAATAGTATGTGTTTTGACTACTCCCGCTAGTCTTAGTTTCCTGCCCCTCTCCTTTTCCTCTGGTTTTCCTGTTCCCTGAGTCACAACAATATTGGAATTAGGCCCCATCAATAACAACCATCCAGTGGCTTCTGAGTGTTCAAATGAAAGAAAGATTTGCACGTCTCTCAGGTTAAATAAAAAACTGGAAATAATTCAACTCAGCGCCTGTAGTACAGTGGTTACAGTGCCTGCCACATATGTCGAGGCGACATAGTGAGACTTGTCCCAAAAGAAAAAGAAACTGGAAATAATTAACCTTAGTGAGGAAGGCATGTCCCAAGCTGAGGTAGACTGGAGGTTAGACCTCTTGTGGCAAACAGTTAGCTGAACTGTGAATACAACGGGAAAGTTCTTGAGGGAAATTAAAAGTGCTAGTTCAGTGAACACTTGAATGATAAGAAAATAAAACAGCCATATCGTTGATATGGAGAAAGTTGTAGTGGTTTGGGTAGAAGAGTCAACCAGCCACAACATTCTCTTAATTCATAGCAAGACCCTACTTCTCTTCAATTCTCTAAAGGCTGAGAGAGGTGAGGAAGCTACAGAAGAAAAGTTTGGAGCTAGCAGAGGTTGCTTCAAGAGATTTAAAGAAAGAAGCCATCTCTATAACATAAACATGCAAGGTGAAACAGAAAGCTCTAATATAGAAACTGTAGGGTGGTGCCTGTGGCTCAAAGAAGTAGGGTACCAGCCCCATATGCCGGAGGTGGTGGGTTCAAACCCAGCCCTGCCAAAAACTGCAAAAAAAAAAAAAAAAAAAAGAAACTGTAGTAAGTTATCCAGAAGATCTAGCTAAGATGATGGATGAGGTAGATATGCTATAAACAACAGTTTTTGTTTTTGTTTTTTAAGACAGAGTCTCAAGCTGTCACCCTGGATAGAGTGCTGTAGCGTCACAGCTCACAGCAACCTCAAACTCTTGGGCTTAAGCGATTCTCTTGCCTCAGCCTTCCAAGTAATTGGGACTATAGGCACCCACCACAATGCCTGGTTACTTTTTGGTGGTAGTTGTCATTGTTGTTTGGCAGGCCTGGACTGGATTCGAACCCACCAGCTCTGGTATATGTGGCTTGTGCCCTACAGGTGCCTAGTCAATAACAATTTTTTTATATAAATGCAGCCGCCTTATATTAGAAGAAGATACTATCTAAGACTTTCATAGCAATAGAGATGTCAATGCCTGGCTTCAAAGTTTCAAAGTACAGACTGAATCTCTTGTTAGGGCCTAATGCAGCTATGGCTTTAAGTTGAAGCCATTGCTCATATGCCATTTCCCAAATCCTAGAGCCCTTAAGAATTATGCTAAATCTACTCTGCCTGTGCTCTCTAAATGGAACATGAAAACCTGGATCACAACATATCTGTTTATAGGATGGTTTACTGGAGGGTTTACTGTGAGACCTTCTGCTCGGAAGAAAGGATTCCTTTCAGGAGGCTGATTGACAAAGCACCTAATCACCCAAGACCTATGAAGGAGATGTACAAGTAGATGCATTCATATTGTTTTAAGCCCAACACAGCAATTATTCTGCAGCCCATAGGTCCAAGAGTAATTTAGCTCTCCAGTCTTATTACTTAAGAAATAAACTTTATAAGGCGGTGGCTGCTCTAGATAGTGACTCCCCTGATGGATCTGAGCAAAGTCAATCGAAAACTTTCTAGGAAAGATTCACCAGTCTAGATACCATTAAGAACATTTGTATTGCCAGGCGCAGTGGCTCATGCCTGTAATCCCAGCACCGTGGGAGGCTGAGGAGGGAGCTCAGGAGTTCAAGACTCGCCTGAGTAAGAGTGAGACCCTGACTCATGAAAAAAAAGGAAAAACCCAGCTGGGCACCCTAGTTAGTGCCTGTAATCCCAGTGGCTTCCGGAGGGAGGCAGTGGGATGCCCACAGCCTGAGTCTGAGGTTGCAGTGATGCCACTGCACTGCTCAGGGCCATAGGGTGGAACTCTGTCTCAAAAAAAAAAAAAAAAAAAAAGGAAAGAAATAAAAAATAAGGAAATAAACACATCCATATTCACAGAAGGAGGTAAAAGTATCAACATGAGCAGGGGTTTGGAAGAAGTTGATTCCACCCCTCATGGATGTCTTTGAGAGGTTAAAAACACAAGTGGAGGAAGTAATTGTGTATGTGGTGGAGATAGCAAGAGAAGTAGCATTAGAAGTGGAGCCTCAAAGTGTGAGTGAGTTGGTACAATCTCATGACAAAAACTAAGTGGACGAGGGTTGCTTTTTATGGATCAGCAAAGAGAGTGGTTTCTTTCTTTTCCTTTCCTTTCCTTTTTCCTTTCCTTTCCTTTCCTCTTTCCTTTCCTTTCTTCTTTCCTTTTCCCTTTCCTTCTTGTCTTACTTTGTTTCTCTGACTGGAGTGCCATGGACTCAGCTCATAGCAGCTTCAAATTCCTGGGGTCAAGGGATCCTCTTGTCTCAGCCTCCCACATAGTTTGGGACTAGAGGTGCCTCCCACAATGCCCAGATAGAGAGAGGTTTCTTGAGATGGAATCTACTGGTGAAGATGCTGTGAACATTGCTAGAATGACAGCAAAGGATCTAGAAAATTACATAAGCTGAATTGATAAAGCAGTGACAGGGTTTCAGAGGATTGACTCCAATTTTAAAGGAAGTTCTACTTGGGTAAAATATTGTTACAACACTATCACATGCTACTGTGAAATCTTTCATGAGAGGAAGAGTCAATTTATACACAAACTTCATTATTCCTTACTTTAAAACATCGCACAGCCAGCCCAACCTTTAGCAGCCACCACTCTGGTCAGTCAGTAGCCATCAACACTGAGGCAAAAGATCACAACTTGCCACAGGCTCAGATGGTCATTAGTACCTTTGAGCAAAATATAGGATATTAAAATTAAGATGTGTAGATTCTTTAAAAACCCTAATGTTATCTCACACTTAACAGATCATAACACAGATTAAACATAACTTATGCATAAGGGTGACTTACTGTGCTGCCTGCTGTGTTGTGGTGTTGAGAGCCTGCTCTGCGGTGTCTCTGAGCTGTGTCTGCTGCCTGCTGTGTTGTGGTGTGGAGAGCCTGCCCTGCAGTGTCTCTGAGCTGTGCCTGCTGCCTGCTGTGTTGTGGTGTGGAGAGCCTGCCCTGCAGTGTCTCTGAGCTGTGCCTGCTGCCTGCTGCCTGCTGTGTTGTGATGTGGAGAGCCTGCCCTACAGTGTCTCTGAGCTGTGCCTGCTGTCTGCTGCCTGCTGTGTTGTGGTGTGGAGAACCTGCCCTGCAGTGTCTCAGCTCTGCCTGCTGCCTGCTGCCTGCTGTGTTGTGATGTGGAGAACCTGCCCTGCAGTGTCTCTGAAATGTCCTGCTCCCAGAAGCCTGGTGAACTCCTGTTCATGTGCACAGTGAGATAACTCAGGAAAATTACCCAGAGGGAAAAATCATTCTGCCTGTCTTTAAAAATGTGTTAGTTTAATGTTGGTTTCTTTTCTGTGTGATCATTTTTTTTCTTTTTAAAACATTCTAATGTTGTGGTCTGTGTTCTTTATATTCAACTTAGAGTGAAATTAGCTGTCTTTGTGTTGCACTGTTATTTGTTTCCTAAGGTCTTTATCCCTTTTCCTGAATTGGAGTCTTTTTCTTCTGAGATACTCTTCAGAGTTTTTCTCTGATACTTATTTTTGATAATGAAAGTTCTTTTGTATTTCTGGGGTCAAGTCCTTCTTTTTAAAAAATGTTGCTTCTAGATTTTAGAAAATAAGTCCAAAAATTGGTTGTTCTATATTTTATAAATTTGTAATTCAGATAACAACGTTTTAATGGCAGCTATTGAGAAATATTTAGACTGTATCGAAGATCAGCCCTAGGCTGTCTCTAATGTTGGAAAAAGCATGCTACTTAAAGCTGTCAATTGTACGTTTGCATCATAGTCATTCACCGTGGTACGACAACATTGGAAAACTGTGTTCTGCAGTGTGAAACCACAGGAGTCACAGTGCGAACGTCAGCAGAATTTTTAATGAAGAACTCGGATTTATATGGTGCCAAGGTATGGTAAGCTCCTGTCTTTATGGGTAAGTAGTTTGGGTTGAAGTTCTACATAAACATATAGAATATGAGACCAAGAGGAAGTGCATACTGCTATTCTCTTTCTTCAGAGAAACTCAGACATGTATTTACTAAGTCCGCCAAACTCAATTGTACAGGTTCTATTTTTTTTTTTTTTTTTTTTTTTGATACAGAGCCTCACGCTGTTGCCTTGGGTAGAGTGCTGTGGCACCACAGTTCACAGCAACCTACAACTCCTGGGCTTAAGCAATTCTCTTGCCTCAGTCTCCCAGGTAGCTGGGACTATAGGTGCCCGCCACAACGCCTGGCTATTTTTGGGTTGTAGTTGTCATTGTTGTTTGGCAGGCCTGGGCTGGATTTGAACCCGCCAGCTCTGGTGTTTGTGGCTGGCACCTTAGCCCCTTGAGTCACAGGCACCCAGCCAGTACAAGATTCTTGTTGTTCTGCATTTTCAAAACATTAGGAAGAAAACCAATAAATATCACAATTACTTTATGGTAACTTTAAGAGAGGTTTAGACCCTTAAAATTATAAGTCTGTAAGCAAGGGAGCGTTACCTTTCAATTGCTTTATTTATTTATTTATTTTTGAGACAGAGCTTCAGGCTGTTGCCCTGGGTAGAGTGCTGTGTGGCATCACAGCTCACAGCAACCTGCCACTCCTGGGCTTAAGCGATTCTCTTGTCTCAGCCTCCCAAGTAGCTGGGACTACAGGCACCTGCCACAACGCCTGGCTATTTTGTTGGTTGTAGTTGCCATTGTTGTTTGGCAGGCTCAGGTTGGATTTGAACCTGCCAGCTCTGGTGTATGTGACTGGCGCCTTAGCTGCTTGAGCTACAGGTGCCGAGCCTCAGTTGCTTTATTCTTAATTAAACTTTCATTTAGAGATAATTGTAAATTCACAGACTGTTATAGGAAATAATGCAGAGTGGTCTTATGTGTGTGCCCTTTCCCAGTGTTCCCCAGTGGTAACATCTTGTAAAACTGTAGTACAATATCACAACTAGAGGGTTGACACTGACTCAGTGAAGTTAAAGAATATTTCTGGGCAGCGCCCATAGCTCAGTGGGTAGGGGGCTGGCCACATACACTGAGGCTGATGGGTTCCAACCTGGCCCAGGCCAGCCAAAACAACAGTGACAACAGCAACACAAAAATAGCCAGCGTTGTGGCAGGCACCTATAGTCCCAGCTACTTGGGAGGCTGAGGCAGGAGAATCATTTAAGCCCAAGAGTTTGAGGTTACTGTGATGCCACAGTACTCTACTGAGGGCAACATAGTGACTCTGTCTTAAAAATAAATAAATAAATAAATGAATGAATATTTCCATCACCACAAAGATTTGATGCAGTGTCCTCTTTTTCAGTTTTTAAAAGTTTTTTATTTTTTTGGGCAGTGCTTGTGGCTCTGTGGGTAGGGCACTGGCCCCGTATACTGAGGGTGCTACATTCAAACCCGGCCCCAGCCAAATTGCAACAAAAAAATAGCTGGGCGTTGTGATGGGCACCTGTGGTCCCAGCTACTTGCAAGGCTGAGGCAAGAGAATCGCCTAAGCCTGGGAGCTAGAGGTTGCTGTGAGCTGTGTGATGCCACAGCACTCTATTGAGAAAAATAAAGTGAGACTCTGTCTTTATAAGAAAATAAAAAGATTTTATTTTTCACATGTATAAATTTAAGAGGTCCGGGTGCAATTCTGTGACATGGATGTATGACAGAGTGGTGAAGTTGGGGCTTGGAGAGTAACTGTCAACTGAATAATGCGTGTGGTGCCCACTCAGTAACCCCTCATCCATCCCCTTCCTCCCACCATGTCACCCTCTCACAGCCAAACCTGCTTGCCTTTCCTACCAGCCTCCTCATCTGTTTCATTTTTGTTCTGTCTTCATTTTAGAAATGTCATATAAATGGAGGTCGCACAGTGTGTAACCCACCTCCTGGGATTGGCTTTGTTCCCATGGCCAAGTTTTCAGAGTTCTGTCTGGGCCATCGTGTATACTGGTAGTTTCTTCCTTTTTACTGTTGACTAGTCATCCCCTGTGTGGTTGTTCCTCAGTTTGTTTGATCCCCTGTTGAAGGTTATATCGTCTTTAGTTTTTGCCTATTATGAAGAAAGCTGCTCTAAACATCCATGCACAGGTTTTTGAGTAAACATAGTTTTCTTTTCTTAGTGGTAAGTACCCAGGAATGTAATAGCAGGATATTTGGTAGTTGTGTGTTTAAATTGTTTTAAGATTAAGAAATTGCCAGAGTGGGGCTGCTCCAGTAGCTTAGTGAGTAGGCTTAGCCACATACACCGAAGATGGTGGGTTCAAGCACGGCCAGGGCCTGCTAAACGACAGTTACAACTGCAACAAAAAAATAGCTGGGCATTGTGGTGGGCGCCTGTAGTTCCAGGTGCTCAGGAGGCTGAGGCAAGGGAATCACTAAAGAGTTGGAGGTTGCTGTGAGCTGTGATGTAACGGCACTCTACTGAGGGCGACATAGTAAGACTCTGTCTCCAAAAAAAAAATAAATAAATAAAAAACCGCCAGAGTGTTTTCCACAGTGGTTGTACCATTTTACGTTTCCAGTAGCAACGTTTGTGTGATCCAGTTTCTCTGTATCCTCAGGAGCATTTAGTGTTTTCACTATTTTTTGTTTTGGCCATTTCTGGAAAGTGTAGGAATGCCCCATTGTGGTTTTAACTCATTTCCCTGGTGGTAATGATGTTGAATGGATTTTCATAGACTTATTTGCTATTCTTTTATCTTTTTTGGTGAAATCCTTTTCATGACTTTTGCCCATTTTCTAATTGGATTGTTTGTCCTTTTTTTTGCTGTCTTTTTTTACTTTTAAAGTTGTATTTATATTCTAGATACTAGTACTTCTTTGGGTGTGTGGTTTGCAGTTAATTTCTGCCATTCTGTAGCTTGTCTTCTCATCTTCATTTGGCTTTTATAAAGCTTTTAATTTGGATGAGGTCCAGTTTATCAGTTTTTTAAAAGAATTTTTCAGTATTTTATTAGGCAATTTTTCAAACATACAATACTGCTGAAAGAATTATACAGTGATCACCTAGACACTTTATACTTTTACATACATTTTATACTTTTTTTCTTCTTCACATGTAGGGACTTTGTTCATTGGGAGGCCACAAGTTGTGTGCCCCTTATCACATTGACCCCAGATTCCTGTTGAGTGTGTTATAAACAGTATCATTTATTTTTACGGGTTAATCTTTGGTGTTAAGCTTAAGAGCTCTTTGCCTAGCTATAGACCTCAAAGATTTTCTGGTATTTTTCTAAAAATTTTATAGTTTTATTCCTTTTTTTTTTTTTTTGAGACAGAGTCTCACTTTGTCACCCTTGGTAGAGTGCTATGGCATAACAGCTCACAGCAACCTCTAACACTTGGGCTTAAGCGATCCTCTTGCCTCAGTCTCCTAAGTAGCTGGGACTACAGGCGTGCATCAAAATGCCCAGCTATTTTTTTGTTGCAGTTGTCCTAACCAAGGTTTTTATTTTAGTTATCATATGTTTTTAGTTCTAAAATTTCCTTTTGTTTCTTTATGTCTTCTGTTTTGTTACTGAGACTTTAATTTTTCGTTTGTTTTAAGCATGTTTATTATTCCCTATTGAGACATTTTTATCACAACTGCTTTAAAATCAGTTACTTCTAACATCTCTGACATTCTGGTTTTGGCATCTGCTGACTGTATTATTCACTTTGACATCTTTTGAGTTCTTCGTATGACAAGGGATTTTCAATTGAAACCTGGACATTTATGTCTTATTTTATGAGAATCTAGATCTTCTGTTTTAATTGGGCTTCTCTGACACTGCTATAGGAGGGGGAAGGACAAGGGATAGAGGGCATCACGTTGTTTCTGCCAAGTGGAGGCAGAAGTCAGACTTCCCACATGGCCTCTACTGATATTGTGTTGGATGGGGCCGCACAGGGTGGGGTGGGAGTTCCAGCTTCCTACATGGTCTCCATGACACTGGTATGTGAGGATGGTCTTATTATATTGAGGTAATGGTGAAAGTCCCGAATCTCCATGCAGCCTGCTCCGATACCATTCCAGTGAGGTGGGTGACTTGTTGTTGCCTGGTGGAGGTGCAAGTCCAGGGTTCCTTCCCATGGAGTCTTCACTGATACTGTGGGGAGGGCCTCCTGATTGGATGGTGGGGATGAAACTGTTGGCTCCTTGTTTGGCCTTCTCTGATGCCACACCAGTGGGGTGCTGAGTTCCTGGTTATACCCTTGAGAAAGGGGAAGTCTAGCCTTTGTCTCAGCCTTTGCTGGCACCAGGGGAATGGGGCCACTTTTTTTTTATGGTGTTTGGCTGAGTCAAAGCTGTTGTCATCCCACGGTTTTCCATCTTTCCAGGTTGCCTCGTCCTTTGCTGAACAGAGCAGTGTTTTAGGGGCTTTTCTGTTTGTTGGTAGACTGGATTATCAGCTTTTTAGCTCCAAATCTGGGAGCTGTTTCATGGAAGGAAGAAAACCTGGGCCCTTGCCCACTTTGCAGGTGTAGTGCTCGCACCCACACAGAAGCGGGATGTGCTTTTGGTTACACTTAGCATGAGGAATAGGGATGTCTACTCTTGCTGCAGAAGCGGCAGTCACCTCAATTCCTTTTTAGTTGTCAAATTATCTGTTCATAATGTATTTTGAATATGATTACATCATATATTTGCTAAGGGATTGCTGGTTTAAGTTATTCTCATTTTTAGATTTTACATGATTCCTGATAATTGGATATTTAATTTTAACTATTTTGTTATATGTGTATTTTTTAGTATAATAACCCTGAAATCTTTTTTGGACATAACCCCAAACTGTGAATCTCTTAGTTAAAGATCTAGTTAGCAGATATTTAAAAACTTTTCTACAGAAGAATTCCATTGATGGAAGTATTGACAAGTATTGAAGCAAGTATTGACATGCTGAGCCAGTGTTTATGTACATATGATCCAATTATTTGTGAAGGAGGAGGTAATAATGAATATTTTCTCGTGGTATACTTCTAGAAAATCAGCTCAACATACATAGAGGTAGAGGTGTCAAAAATTACTATAGCAACTCTTCTTCATCCATGATATTGTGTCTTAAATTATTCACCAAACAACTGTAACTATAGAGCTTTGAGCGAATTATTTTTGCTTTTCCAAGTCCCTTGCATAGCATTAGAAAATAAATTATTCCTATTATTATTGCTTTTTAGTTTGTGCCATTTGGTGCCCAGGCACAGTGTGAGAGAACTGGGCCGTGTTTGAATCTTTTTCATTACTCTGTCCAGATGACACTTGGCCTAGAGTCTAGTTTTAATATGTGTAGTGGCAGAGGTTATTGTGTAACTCCTAGCAGTGATTTTTAAGTAGGATAGGGGTATTTTGAACCTGGAGTATTTTTAAAAATAGAGTCTTGTTTCTATGCTGAAATTACAATATTCTACTAAACTAAAATTTCGTTTTTCAAGTGATAATCTCTGAGAGAATGACCATTTTGAATAGGTATATCTTTGAATAAAATTGTTAAATATCTTTTTTTCTGGCAGAATCAGAAAACTGACTTGTCTAGAATGAAAGAGAATGAATAGGAATCAAGTATTTACACGCTGAGCCATTGTTTATGTACATATGTGTCCATGTGTGTGTGGTTTTTGAAAGTGGTAAATAATCAACCATTAGCTAAAAATGAAACAAATGGAAATATTGATTAAAAATACCTAATAGAGGGCGGTGCCTGTGGCTCAAGGAGTAGGGTGCCAGCCCCATACACCAGGCGTAGTGGGTTCAGGCCCCACACCAGTCAAAAAACTGCAAAAAACCAAAAAAAAAAAAAAACCCAACAAATAGAGGTTCGGCACCTGTAGCTCAGTGGCTAGGGTGCCAGCCACACATACCACAAGTGACGGGTTTGAACCCAGCCTGGGCCTGCCAAACAATAATGACGACTACAACAGCTGGTTGCAAAGAGGTCAGCGAGATTCTAAGCATGACAGCTTTGCCTTAAGGGAGGTACTCTGTGGCTGAGAGGTGGCAGAGTCAGTGCCTGAGCAGCCTATAGGAGCTGAGTATTATTAATATCCCAGCCAGCAGCCAGTAAGAAAACAGAGGCCTCAGATCTATAACCTAAAAGAATGAAATCTTCCAGAGTTGGCTGAGTGCCCGTAGCCATGGTTAAAGCACTAGCCACATACACTGAAGGTGGTGGGTTTGAACCCAGCTAAACAACTGCAACAAAAAAGTAACCGGGCATTGTGGCGGGTGCCAGTAGTTCCAGCTACTTGGGAGTTTTAGGCAAGAGAATCACTTAAGCCCAAGAGTTTAAGGTTGCTGTGAGCTGTGACGCATGTGCACTCTACTGAGGGTGATATAGTGAGATTCTGTGTCCAAAAAAAAAAATAAAAATACCTGACAGAATTGTAGCTCCATTTACAATTGGCAAAATGTGGAAACAACCTAAATTCCCACCAACCCAGGAATGGATTAGCAAACTGTGTTATATGTATACTATGGAGTTGGAACACAGTAAAGTATCACAAGAATGGAGAAACAAGTATCCCATGTATTCAATGCTAATATCAAGCCAGTAAACATCTAATACATGCCCACATAGGAGAAAAACTCAAATCAATTCAAGATGGGAAGTGGGGGAGGGGGGAGAGGGAAAGGGGGATGGTTGTGCTCCCACTTAACAGGCACAATGTTAGGGTGTATAGCACACCTCTTGGGGCAGGACACAATTATAAGAGGGACTGTACCTAACAAGTGCAAACATGGTTAACCTATTTCTTTATACCTTCAAATTAACAACAATAACAAAAAAATTAAAAACAAAAGCAAAAATAACCCCCCAAACAAATTTAGATTGAAGAGAGAGATTTGAGTGAGAAAACTTAATACCACTATTATAAAAAAAAAAAATACCTAACTTATCTATAAAAAGTATTATACATTAATCCTGTGTTAAAGGCTAGGGAGTAATTGTAATAAACTCCTTCTAGTCCTGCCTCTTAGAAACTGATTGTCTTGATCTCAAATTATAACTTATAGGGTGCTGGTATCGAAATATATCCTGGGAGTAAGTGTGTCCTGACCGACAATGGCATCCATCATTGCAAGGAAGGGATCCTTATTAAGGTGAGCATAAGCTGAAACACCCTCTTTGCAAAGGTTAAAATGATTTCATATGAGAAATTGTGTTTTACTAAACTCCCATGTTGGGTTCTCTTTCCATGGTTTATTTTTATTTTCATTTTTATTTTTTGAAACAGTTTCACTCAGTTGCCCTGGGGTTGAGTACTATGGCATCATAACTCACAGCAACCTCATACTTCTGTGCTCAAGCTATTCTTTTGCCTCAGCTTCCCAAGTAGCTGAGGCTAGAGGCTGCAGCTACAAGGCCCAGCAATTTTTTCTTTCTTTCTTTTTTTTTTTTTTTGAGACAGAGCCTCAAGCTGTCCCCCTGGGTAGAGTGCCATGCATTACAGGTCATAGCAACCTGCAACTCCTGGGCTCAAGCAAGTCTCCTGCCTCCGCCTCCCAAGTAGCTGGGACCACAGGCGCCTGCCATAACGCCCAGCTATTTTTTGGTTGCAGCCATCATTGTTGTTTGGCGGGTCCGGGCTGGGGATTTGAACCCGCCACCTTAGGTGTACGTGGCTGGCGCCTTAGTCGGTCGAGCTATAGGCGCCAAGCTAGCAATTTTTTCATCTGAGGTCTTGCTTTTGATCAGGCTGGTCTCAAACTCTTGAGCTTAGGCAATCTGCCCACTTTGGCCTCCCAGAATGCTAAGATTACAGGTGTGAGCCACCTCACCTGGCCTGTTTCCATGGTTTAAAAAAGATAAACAGGCAGCGGCTAGGACTCCAGTCACATAAACTGGAACTGTTGGGCTTGAACCAAGCCCAGGTCTGCCAAACAATGACAACTACAACCAAAAAATAGCTGGGCATTGTGGTGGGTACCTATAGTCCCAGCTACTTGGGAGGCTGAGGCAAGAGAATTGCGTAAGCCCAAGAGTTGGAGGTTGCTGCGAGCTGTGATGCCATGGTACTCTTCTACCGGGGGCGACATAGTGAGACTTTGTCTCACAAAAAAAAAAAAAAAAAAAAAAAAATTAATAGGGCGGTGCCTGAGGCTCAGTGAGTAGGGCGCTGGCCCCATATACTGAGGGTTAGCAGGTTCAAACCCAGCCACAGCCAAACTGCAACAACAAAAAAATAGCCGGGCATTGTGGTGGGCACCTATAGTCCCAGCTGCTCGGGAGACTGGGGCAAGAGAATCACCTAAGCCCAGGAGGTGGAGGTTGCTGTGAGCTGTGTGTCTACCGAGGCCAACAAAGTGAGACTCTGTCTCTATAAAGATAAAAAATAAATAAATAAATAGCATAAATAGCACCTAAGTCTTGATGATATCAATAGTTAGTGTTTCAAAGTATCTTATGGGAATACTCTGTTGCCTATAGATATGTAGACGTGAGAGAGGAATACTGTGTCACTCAGAACTCAGAATGTTCTAACATGTTAATAAGCAAAATTGTTGGCTCGGTGCCTGTGGCTCAAGTGGTTAAGGCGCCAGCCACATACACTGAAGGTGGCGGGTTCGAATCTAGCTGGGGTCCGCCAAACAACAATGAAGGCTGCAACCGAAAAAATAGCCAGGAGTTGTGGTAGGCGCCTGTGGTCCCAGCTACTTGGGAGGCAGAGGCAGGAGACTCACTTGAGCCCAGGAGTTGAGGTTACTGTGAGCTGTGATGCCATGGGACTCTACCCAGGAGGACAGCTTGAGGCTCTGTCTCAAAAAAAAAAAAAAAAGCAAAATTGTTCCCTATTAATTTTAGAATAGCACAAAAAATATTTTTACTGTAGGCAGTGTTGAATATGACAGTTCTGTAAAACATTTGTTTTAATGCCATAGGACTTTTTAGATGAACATTATGACATTCCCAAAATATCCATGGTGAATAATATTATACATAATAATGAAGGTTATGGCGTTGTCTTGGTGAAACCTACAATTTTCTGTGACCTGCAAGAAAATGCCCAAGATGAAACTGAAGGTATGCTATATTTAGTAATTTTTATGTTAAATGCAGATCTAATTTATTTTAGCATTAAAATCTTATTAAGGTTGTGAATCTTTTTCTCCTCCTTCAATACAATTGCAGAATATGCCTTGGGCATGGAGAGAGGGAAGCTTGGTAAAGTCATTAACATCATAGACTCTCACAGTAAAATAAACTTTCCAGGTCAAGTATTATTTGTTCAACTATTCATTGAAAACCTTGATGTGTGGTTTCTGTGGTCCTGCAGTCCGTGTTTATTATGCCTGGCTTCCATAAATGCATAGAGTAAGGATGAGCATTTGATAGCAGTGGTGGCTCCTGCTCAAGTTTGTTGAGGATGGAGACAGTGAAATGTACATGCCAGATTGGAGGCTGCATTTACTGATGGGGACAGTGGAGTTTCCTCCTACTTTTTTATTCGTAGAAGTACACGTTTCCCTGTCCCCTGCCTTTCTGGCAGTAACAGTGAGCTAACTCAGTCAAATTGGTAAATTGATGATCTCTGTTAAATCTCAGTCCTAAAGAGTGATCAAGCATTCATGTAATCATTGAATGTTTAAAGTAGTTTAAAAGGCCCAGGCATAGTGGCTCCCACCTATAATCCTAGCACGCTGGGAGGCCAAGGCTGGTGAGCTCACAAGTTCGAGACTAGCTCGAGACAGAGTGAGACCCTGTCTCTAAAAGTAGCTGGGCAGTGGGTGACCCCTGTGGCTCAGTGGGTAGGGTGCCAGCCCCATATACGAGGGTGGTAGGTTCAAACCCAGCCCTGGCCAAACTGCAGCAAAAAATAGCCAGGCATTGTGGCGGGCACCTGTGGTCCCAGCTACTCGGGAGACTGAGGCAAGAGAATCACCTAAGCCCAGGAGTTGGAGGTTGCTGTGAGCTGTGTGATGCCACGGTACTCTACCAAGGGCAATAAAGTGAGACTCTGTCTCTACCAAAAAAAAAAAAATGTAGCTGGGCATTGTGGGGGGCACCTGTAGTCTTAGCTACTTGGGAGGCTGAGGCAAGAGGATCACTTGAACCCAAGAGTTTGAGGATGCTGTGAGCTATGATGCCATGGTACTCTATCAAAGGTGACAAAGTGAGATTGTGTCTCAAATATATGCGTGTGTGTATACACACACACACACACAAACAATCAGAGAAAGTAGTTTAAAGAACAGTCCTAGTCATCCACTGGGATTAGCTCCAGGTATCTCTCTGGGAGATACAATGATTACAGGCATGAGCCACCACCCCCGGCCTGTTTCCATGGTAAAATAGGGGTAAACTTCTCACTGTCTGACAAGAGTGACATCAAGGTGTCAGCTAGGCAGGACTCTATTCTGAAATCTTTGGCAGATTTCTTTCTATTTTTTTTTTGAGACAGAGTCTCACTGTATCACCCTCAGTAGAGTGCTATGGCACCCGCCACAATGCCTGGTTACTTTTTTGTTGCAGTTGTTTAGCTGGCCCGGGCTGGGTTCAAACCCACCACCTTCATTGTATGTGGCTGGTGTCGTAACCGCTGCTGCTACGGGCACCCAGCCAACTCTGGAAGATTTCATTCCTTGGCTCGGCGCCTGTGGCTCAAGTGGCTAAGGCACCAGCCACATACACCTAAGGTGGCAGGTTCGAATCCAGTCCAGACCCACCAAACAACAATGGCAACTGCAACCAAAAAATAGCCTGGTGTTGTGGCGGGCGCCTGTGATCCCAGCTACTTGGGAGGCGGAGGAAGGAGACTCGCTTGAGCCCAGGAATTGGAGGTTGCTGTGAGCTGTGATGCCACAGCTCTTTACCCAGGGGGATAGCTTGAGGCTCTGTCTTTAAAAAAAAAAAAAAGATTTCATTCCTTTAGGTTGTAGATCTGAGGCCTCTGTTTTCTTACTGGCTGCTGGCTGGGATATTATAATACTCAGCTCCTATGGCTGCTTAGGCACTGGCTCTGCCACCTCTCAGCCACCGAGTACCTCCTTTAAGGCAAAGCTATCATGCTTAGAATCTCACTGACCTCTTTGCAACCAGCTGGAGAAAACTGATTGATAACCTTAATTACATTGCAAAATTGCAATGCAAAACCCTTTTGCTATTTAACAATCATGAAGGTAATAGCAGTGGGAACCATGGGGCCCATCTAGAATTAGCTGCTGGATTAGGAGTTCATTTAAGAAGAGGAGCACTGTCTTATGAACCTTTGCACCCTAGCTCCTAACATAACTTAGGAGATTGTAAATATCCAGATGTCTGTTGAATGAACGAGATTCTAGTATAAAAACAGTAAACAGGGTTTGAAATTGGTGATTTTGTGTAAGGATCAGGAACCTTGGCACAAAGAACGAAGGCAGCTGCCCTTGAGATTCTGATGGCAAAAGATTTGTAAAATCCAGTTAAATGACAGTAGGAATTGGGAGAAAAAACTTGAAAACCTTACCTGACTATGTAAGAAATATGTGATTTAGTTGAGCTAGCTTACATATTAATTTCGTTATAATTTGTTGTTTTTCTAGAAAATAGAGCACTTAAACTTCAGACAAGTGGAGAGGCTGATGTAGCTGGAAGAGTGGGTCTGGAAGAGCTGGTTCAATGTGCAGCTGGTCAAATGGAGCTTCATGAAAGAGCCGACCTTTCTGAGCCAGTCGGGGGAAATTGTGAAATAATAAATGAACTAGTCGCTGCCTCTACCCAAAAAGGCCAGATGAAGAAGAAAAGGCTGAGTGAGCTGGGGATCACAGAGGCTGATGACAACCTCATGTCACAGGAGATGTTTGTCAGAATTGTGGGGAATCAGTTCAAGTGGAATGGGAAAGGAAGTTTTGGGACATTTCTTTTCTGATCACAATAATGTAAATAGATAGCAAAATATTGGATTTTGCACACGCTGCCCTGAGAATCATTGCTGCCATTGTAGTCTGCTTCATGTCCTTGATTGGGCTTGAGTGAAATGTAGACTTATTGCTATTTGCAGGTGTGCACACAAAGCACTCCTTTATAAGAAAGATCATAAAAATACATAAGATAGAAGATATTTGGGTGGTGCCTGTGGCTCAAAAGGGTAGGGCACCCACCCCATATGCCGGAGGTGGCAGATTCAAACCTAGCCCTGGCCAAAAACAGAAAATATTTAGAGATTACTTATCTGAAAGCCTTGCTTTCTTAAATACTGCTCTCTCATATTACACCTGTTAGTAACTTTCTAGTGTAATTACACTTCAGCACTTCAGAAAGGAGGAGGTGAGGCAGAGAGTGTAGGCCAGTGTGTACAAATGCAGCAAGTGTTACACATGCAGTGTTCTTTTCAGAGTTGTCTGTCCTGATTATAGCAGGTCTGGTTTCCATGTTTATTTGCACAGTACTTAAGTTTTTGTGATTGGGAAGTTATCTGCCTCGTCAGTGGGATGCATTTGTATGGTGAACTGTGCAATCATCTAAACAGCAATAGATGGCATAGCGGGTTTAAAAACAGACA
This sequence comes from Galago senegalensis, assembly GCA_963575145.1. Lineage (NCBI taxonomy): Eukaryota > Metazoa > Chordata > Mammalia > Primates > Galagidae > Galago > Galago senegalensis. The sequence goes on along the minus strand of CAUYTI010113430.1, from coordinate 10,220 downwards.
TGAAGAGAGTTGTTCAGAGCTAATGTGTATGGAGAGCATTTTCACTATGCTGAATGTGAATGATTAGAAAGAAGGTATTTTTCTATCACTGTAACAGTATTCTGATATTTCTTACACAATTAAAATGATCACCTATATAACTTATATCAGTTTTCTTGGTATCATATTGTAGAACATAGCTTTTAAAAATATTTATAACAGAGTATATGTGACATTAATATGCCTAATGATTAAAATTTTAATGTTATAATAATAAAATTGAATCTTGTTATATTTTTTCAAACCCAGTATGTAGCAAATGTCATCCTTTGAGGAAGACATATCTTGGTATCTTTTTAATGTTTTAGAAAGAATATTACATATTTTTGGCTAAGAGTGGTTATGTTTGTTTTTTAAATTTGAATATATATATATATATATATATATATTTTTTTTTTTTTTTTTTTTTTTGAGACAGAATCTCAAGCTGCTGCCCTGGCTAGAGTGCCATGGTGTCATGGTTTGTAGCAACCTCCAACTCAGATTTAAGTGATCCTCTTTTGTCAGGTTTTCAATTTTTTTTTTTTTTTTTTTGAGACAGAGCCTCAAGCTATCCCCCTGGGTAGAGTGCCGTAGCATTACAGCTCACAGCAACCTCCAACTCCTTGGCTCAAGTGAGTCTCTTACCTCCGCCTCCCAAGTAGCTGGGACCACAGGCGCCTGCCACAACACCCAGCTATTTTTTGGTTGCAGCCGTCATTGTTGTTTGGTGGGTCCGGGCTGGGGATTCGAACCCGCCACCTTAGGTGTACGTGGCTGGCGCCTTAGCCAGTTGAGCTACAGGCGCCGAGCCAGTTTTTCTATTTTTATTAGAGATGGGGTCTTGCATTTGCTCAGGCTGGTCTCAAATTCATGAGTTCAAGCAATCCCCCTGCCTTGGTGTCCCAGAGCCACCATGCCTGGCTTTGAATAAATAATTAACTTGTTTTTCAGATGCTACTAAATGTGGAAAGATGTGTGTTAGATTTATGGTTTGACCAATGTAAGATACTGGGTTTTCTTCTTTTTAAAAGTTCTCTTGTAGGCTTGGCGCCTATAACTCAGTGACTAGGGTGCCAACCACAAACACTGAGGCTGGCAGTTAGAGCCCAGCCTGGGCCTGCTAAAGGACAATGACAACTGCAACCAAAAAAATAGCTGGCTGTTGTGGTGGGCGCCTGTAGTCCCAGCTATTTGGGAGGCTGAGGCAAGAGAACTGTTTAAGTCCAAGAGTTGGAGGTTGCTATGAGCTGTGATGCCATGGCACTCTACTGAGGGCAACAAAGTGAGACTCTGTCTTGAAAAAAAAAGTTCTCTTGTAAAGAGTTTTTTGCTGTTGTTTTTTTGAGACAGAGTCTTAAGCTGTTTCCCTAGGTAGGATGCTGTGGTATCACAGCTCACAGCAACCTCCAACTCTTAGACTTAAGTGATTCTCTTGCCTCAGCCTCCCAAATAGCTGGGACTACAGTTGCCCACCAAAATGTCTGGCCATTTCTTTGGTTGCACCTGTCATTGTCATTTTAGGTGGCCTGGGCCGAGTTTGAACCTGCCAGCCTCTGTGTACATAGCCAGTGTCCTAACCACAGAGCTATAGGTGCTGCCCTATTGTTTTGTTTTGTGATGAAGTCTCACTCTGTCACCCTGGGTAGAGTGCTATGGCATCATAGCTCATAGCAACCTCAGACTCCTGGACTTAAGTGATCCTCCTGCCTCAGCCTCCCAAGTAGCTGGGACAACAAGGCACCTGCTACAACACCTGGCTAGTTTTTCTATTTTTGGTCAAGACAGGGTCTCATTCTCGTTCAGACTAGTCTTGGACTCCTGAGCTCAAGCAATCTACCTGCCTAGGCTTCCCGAAGTGCTAGGATCATAGTCATGAGTCACCACACACAGCTAAATACATTAGTGTATTTTCAAAAACTTCCCATAGAGGCCAGGCATGGTGGTTCACGCCTGTAATCCCAGTGCTTGGGAGTCCAAGGTGGATGGATTAACTGAGCTCACAGGTTGGAGACCAGCCTGAGCCAGAGTGAGACCTCATCTCTAAAAATAGCTGGGCGTTGTGGCTGGCGCCTGTAGTCCCAGCTACTCAGGAGGCTGAGGTTAGAGAATCACTTGAGGTCAGGAGTTGGAGGTTGCTATGTGCTATGATGCCTCAGCATTCTGCCAAAGGCAACAAAGTGAGACTGTCAAAAAAAAAAAAAAAAAGAAAAAACAAAACTTCCCACAGATCATTTGATCTCAGCCATATAAACTCCACTTTCTGGAGCTTTAGAAGGGTGATAAAATATCCACTTTCTATATTTGGCTTTTCAGAGGGAGACTGAAGAAAGTAATATAAAACACTGATAAGCACCTAGGAGTTACCTCACTTCCATTTTTTTCATAATTCAGTTTGCTTTTTCTACTCCTTTCTAGGAAAATTGTCCCATAAGCATGTATGTAAATTAAGGTTGAATAATTTGTTGAGTAGGCTTTGTTGAAAATGTTGTACATATTATATATATATATTTTTTTTTTTTTCTTTTGGAGACAGAGTCTCACTTTATTGCCCCTGATAGAGTGCTGTGGCATCACAGTTTACAGCAACCTCCAACTCCTGGGTTTAGGCGATTCTCTTTTTTTATTTTTTTTTGAGACGGAGCCTCAAGCTGTCCCCCTGGGTAGAGTGCCATGGCATTACAGCTCACAGCAACCTCCAACTCCTGGGCTCAAGCGAGTCTCCTGCCTCAGCCTCCCAAGTAGCTGGGACCACAGGCACCCGCCACAACGCCCGGCTATTTTTTGGTTGCAGCCGTCGTTGTTTGGCGGGTCCGGGCTGGGGATTCGAACCCGCCATCTTAGGTGTACATGGCTGGCGTCTTAGCTGGTTGAGCTATAGGCGCTGAGCTGGTTTAGGCGATTCTCTTGCCTCAGCCTCCCAAGTAGCTGGGACTACAGGGGCCTGCCACAATGCCCAGCTATTTGTTGCAGTTTGGTGGGGGCCAGGTTTGAACCCGCCACCCTCAGTATATGGGGTTGGCGCCCTACTCACTGAGCCACAGGCACCGCCCAATACTATGTATTTTTGCATGCTTTATTTTTTTTTCTCTTGATTTCAGGAAAATTTTAAATTGACATATAATAACGACACATGTATGGGGTACATAGTGATGTTTTAGTACATAAGGGGGCTGTCCAGAAAGTATCCAGACATGCAGGTTTCGGTTTTTCATACTACACGGCTGGATACTTTCCAGGTAGCCTTGTATAATAATGTACAGGGATCAGATCAGGGGAGATAGCATTGCCATCATCTTCAACATTTATCATTGCTTTGTGTTGGGAACATTCAGTACCCCCCTGGCTACTTGAAACCATATATTATTGCTAACTGCAGTCAACCTGTGGTGCTATCATAGCATTTCATTCATTCTGCAATTAAAAAAATGATGTGTATGTACAAAATGTTTTTAAAAGTCATATATGTGTTAAAGTGAGCATTCTCTTTTCCCAGTTCTCACTAACAACAGAAAAATAAAATTGTATTTAAAATAACAGTCATAGTATAATAATGCTTTGAAACTGCTATTGTTGATGGCACCCAGGCCTGCTAAAATCAACAATGAAAACTGCAACCAAAAAAATAGCCGGGCATCGTGGTGCGCACCTGTAGTCCCACATACTTGGGAGGCTGAGACAAGAGAATCACCTAAGCCCAAGAGTTTGAGGTTGCTGTGAGCTGTGACACCATGACACCACAGCACTCTACCGAGGGCAACATTGTGAGACTGTCTCAAAAAAAAAAAAAAAAAAGGAAAGAAATTGCTATTGCTATTTTTCCCTAATATTTTGTTGTATAACCAGACCTCCCTCATTCTTTTGATGGCTATACCATACCCTGTTGCCAGAATTCTTTTCAATTGTAAGTGACAGAAACTCAGGTTGTATGAGAGTTGGTTTATAGAACTAGGAAGTGTCAGGACAAGAGCTGACTTTGGGCAAGGTCAGGTGAATCTGTCCTTCAGTGCTGCCTTCACAGGTTAGCTTCAGTCTCAGGGTGACTTCTCATGTGGTGGCAAAGATGACCACTTTTTTTTTTTTTTAAGAGATAGAGTCTCACTTTGTCACCCATGGTAGAGTGTGATGGAGTCACAGCTCACAGCAACCTCTGGGCTTCGGTGATTCTCTTGCCTCAGCCTCCTGAGTAGCTCGGACCACAGGTGCCTGCCAAGACACCCGGCTATTTTTTTGTTGTAGTTTGGCTGGGGCTGGGTTTGAACCCACCACCCTGGGTATATGGGGCCGGCGCCTGACTCACTGAGCCACAGCGCCACCCGTCCACCAGTTTTAATAGACTTAGAAGGAGAGAGAGATCCGTTTCTTTGGGCATCTGCTTGTCCCTGCCTGTATTTTATGGGCATTATGTGTCCAGTCACCATAAACCAGAGGGATGGAGTTATCTGGTCCCACCGAATTCCATTTCTGTCCTCTCAGGAGCAAAGTCTTGTGAATGACTCACTCTCAAGGTGACAGGCATTTTTCTAGAGGAAAGGAGGGTTCTGCTACTAGAAGAAGCTAAAAGGGTTGCTTTTCAGGCAGAAACAAAGCTCTCTGCCATATAGGATGGCTCAGAACTTAAGGTATCCCCCATATTATTAGGTATTCTGGTCTCCAGTTTTTCATTATTATAAACAGATACATAAGAAGGATGTTCAATGCAGCACTTTTGTGTCTTTCCTAGGATTTTCCTTTTTTTTTTTTTTAGACAGAGTCTCATTTTGTCACCCTCAGTAAAGTGCTGTGGTGTCACAACTCACAGCAACCTCCTACTCCTGGGCGTAGGCAATTCTCTTGCCTCAGCCTCCTGAGTAGCTGGGACTACAGGCACCCACCACAATGCCCAGCTATTTCTTTTTGTTGTTGTTGTTGCAGTTTGGCTGGAGCTGGGTTCGAACCCACCACCCTCAGTATATGGGGCTGGTGCTCTACCTACTGAACCACAGGCACCGCCCCCACCCTTTCCTAGGATTTTCTGGTGAGACTTTTTGAGTGAGGGTTGTGGATTTAAACTTTTTACAGTTATCGCCATGCAGTCCTCTTAAAAAAGCAGCACTGGTAAGGCCAGGTAGCACACACTTGTAATCCCACCACTCTGGGAGCCTGAGGCGAGTTGATTGCTTGAGCTCATAGGTTCAAGACCAGCCTGAGCCAGACTCAAACACTCCCACCCCCCATCTCTAAAAATAGCTGGGGATTGTGGCGGGCACTACTTGGGAGACTGAGGCAAGGGAATCGCTTGAGCCTAAGGTTTTGAGGTTGCTGTGAGCTATGATGGTATGGCACTCTATCAAGGGCGACAAAGTGAAACTGTCTCCCCCCTAAAAAAAAGCAGTATTGGTTATACGTCTAACAACAGTGTATGGGAATAATAATTGGCTACTCTTTATAACACCAAAATTGTCATTTAAAAAGAAATTTTTTTTTTTCAAGTCACAGCCTCAAGCTGTCCCCCTGTTAGAGTGCTGTAGCATCACAGCTCACAGCAACCTCCAACTCCTGGGCTCAAGCCAGTCTCCTGCCTCAGCCTCCCAAGTAGCTGGGACCACAGGCACTTGCCACAATGCCCGGCTATTTTTTGGTGCAGCTGTCGTCGTTTGGTGGGCCTGGGCTGGATTCGAACCCACCACCTTAGGTGTATGTGGCTGGCACCTCAGCCACTTGAGCCACAGGTGCCGAACCAAAAAAAATTTTTTTAAACAGAGTCTGACTATGTTACCCTTGGTAGAGTGCTGTGGCATCACAGCTCACAGCGACCTCAAACCCTTGGGTTTAAGTGATTCTCTTGCCTCAGCTTCCCAAGTAGCTGGGACTACAGGTGCCTGCCACAATGCATGGCTATTTTTTTGTTGTAGCTGTCATTTAGCAGACTCTGCTGGGCTTGAATGCGCCAGACCCAGGGTATGTGGCCAGTGCCCTAACCACTGAACTACAGGCACCAACTCATGTCAACTTAAGATTTAAAAAATGCTTCTCTGATGAAAAAAATTAATTTGTATTTATTTCAATACTATAGTTTATTTCATCATGTACTATATTTTTAAAATTTTTTTGAGGTATTGAAAGTAAAGAGGGGCCCTAGTTGCAGCACTGGTAAGGCCACAGTACTTTCAGCTTGCAGTACTTATGTACCGTATTTAATGAAATACTAGCTGAAAATGTCCCATATTTAGCAAAAAATAATGCTATACATTGAAGTATCTCAATTAACATCAAATAGGAGAAATCCAGGGTGAGCACCTGTAGCTCAGTGGCTAGGGCGCTAGCCACATACACCAGAGCTGGAGGGTTTGAATCCAGCCCAGGCCTGCCAAACAATGCTAACTACAATGGAAAAAAAAATAGCCTGGTGTTTTGGCAGGTGCCTGTAGACTCAGCTACTTGGGAGGCTGAGGCAAGAGAATTGCTTAAGCCCAAGAGTTTCTGGTTGCTGTGAGCTGTGATGCCACGGCACTATACCCAGGGTGACAGCTTGAAACTGTGTGTCAAAAAAAAAAAAATAATAAGAGAAATCCACAGAGCTTCATACTGAAAGCACAGCATAATTAAATTTTAGAAAACTATAGATAAGAAAAAAAAATCTTCATAGCAGCCAGAAGGAAAGTGCACATCACCTACAAGGAGTGACAGTGGGATCTCACCTGAGGCTGTGGCCCAAAAGGAAGTAGTGCATGTTTTCAGGTACTAAAGCAAAAGGAGCATGAAGTAAAAATTCTATATCTAGAAAAATGTATTTATGAAAGAAGGAGAACTAAAGGCATTATTAGATATAAAAACTAAGAAAATGTTAACAAAGCTACCTTTTAAAAAATGGCTAGAGAGGTGGAGCCCAGAGATCAGTGGATAGGGTGCCAGCCACATATACTGAGGCTGGAGGGTTCCAGCCCAGCCTGGGTCTGTTAAACAACAATGACAACTGTGACGAAAACATAGCTGGGAATTGTGGCAGATGGCCTGTAGACCCAGCTGTTGGGGAGGCCAAAGCAAGAGAACTGATTAAAACCCAGGAGTTTGAGGTTCCTGTGAACTCTGACACCATAGCACTCTACCGAGGGAGATATATAGTCAGACTCTGTCTCGGAGGTTAAAAAAAAAAAAAAAAGAAAAGAAAAAGAAATGGCTAGAGGAAGTTCTCTAACTAGAAAGGAAGTAACACAAGAATGCTTGGGCTGCACTCAGCATTGGAGCCAGAAGCCCACGGCTGCCACCGTGTCCCACCAGACCAGCATCCAAACAAGTGAAGATGTTAAAGATATCTTTGCCAGCGCCAGAAATGGAAAGTACAGGCTTCTGAAAATATCTATTGAAAATGAGCAACTTATTTACACAGCAGAGATGCATATTGTTTCAAAAAAAAAAAAAAGGGAAGGAAGGAAAGAAAATTAGTAATTTGTGACTGCATCATGTAGTCAGCCTTCAGGTTCCTGGGATAAGGATTATGATATCTTTGTTTTACCTCTGTTGGGGGACAAATAGCCATGCTATATATTATTTAGGTTAGATTGTTAGAATGCCCAAGATTATGAATGGATGTTCATTGCGTGTTCTCCAGATCATTCTCATGTTGGTCAAAAAATGTTGTATGCTGGGTGGTGCCTGTGACTCAGTGAGTAAGGTGTCAGCACCATATACTGAGGGTGGTGAGTTTAAACCCAGCCCCACCCAAACTTCAACAACAAAAAAGTAAAAAATAATTAAGTTAAAAAAATGTATGCAGCCACAAAAGCAACTCTGAAAAAAGGAGTTTGGAGGTGACCAAATTAAAGATGAAGTATTTGGAGCAGGCGTCCTCAAACTACGGCCTGCGGGCCACATGGGCATTTATCTGGCCTGCCAGGTGTTTTTGCCACTGCTGCCTGTCCTGCTTAGCAGCTGACTGGTCCCAGGGCCCACAGTCCGGCCCTCCAACAGTCTAAGGGACAGTGAACTGGCCCCCTATTTCAAAAGTTTGAGGACCCCTGATTTGTAGGCTCATGCCAGTAATCCTAGTGCTCTGGGAGGCTGAGGTAGGTGAATTGCTTCAGCTCAGGAGTTTGAGACCATCCTGAGCAAAAGCAAGACCCTGTGTCTACTAAAAATAGAAAAACTAAGGCTGGGTGCCCATGGTACAGTGTTTACAATGTCAGCTACATGCAACAAGGCTGGCGGGTTTGAATACAGTCTGGGGTCAGCTAAGCAACAATGACAACTGCAAATAAAATATAGCCGGGTGTTGTGGCAGGCACCTGTAGTCCCAACTACTTGGGAGGCTGAGGCAAGAGAATTGCTAAAGTCTAAGAGTTTGAGGGTTAGGGTCAGGGTCGGGGCCAGGTCGGGGTCAGGGTTAGGGGTCAGGGTCAGGGTTTAGGGTTGGGGTTAGGGGTTAGCGTTAGGGGTTAGGGTTAGTGTTAGTGTAGGGTTAGAGTTAGGGGTTAGGGTTTTGGGTAGGGTAAGGGTTCCTTCTGATGGGGAGGTGTCCATAATGGAGGTGGGAGCCTGCTGTGTGAGGGGAGAGGCATGTGGGAAACTGCTGTACCTTCCTCTCAATTTTTCTGGGAGTACAAAACTGCCATAAAAGATTAAGTCTTTAAAAAACTAAACACACGGCTTGGTGCCTGTGGTTCAAGTGGCTGGGGCCCTAGCCACATACACCCAAGGTGGCAGGTTTGAATCCAGCCCCAGCCCACCAAACAACAATAATGGCTGCAACCAAAAAATGGCCAGGCATTGTGGTGGGTGCCTGTGGTCCCAGCTACTTGGGAGGCTGAGGCAGGAGACTCGCTTGAGCCCAGGAGTTGGGAGGTTGCTGTGAGCTGTGATGCTACAGCACTCTACCCAGGGGGACAGCTTGAGGCTCTGTCTCAAAAAAAACAAGAAAACAAGAAAACTAAACACACAAGCAAACAGAAAACCTGGCCTGCTGCTAGAATGTCAGGGTAAGCTTTGGTGTCAGGCATCTCCCTGTAGGATGTGAAGTTGCCAGCAGGTGCTTCAGATGCTTTATCTTCTTTTCTTGAGGACAGGGGTGTAGGCCAGCACCTGTCTCTTCCTTTTTGGCTGGGTACATTCAGGAGGCTGGAGGCTCTGCAAGGGCCTGACCAACCAGTGAAGTCCAGGGTATGGAGGTTAACTCGTAGGCAGGCAGCTAGCTCTCACCCCAGCTAGGCTGCTCAATTAACCATTATTGCTTTATCTATTGACTGTTTAATTAACTTGTCAAATGGGAATAAATATGTGTTTAGTAAACACAAAGTGGTTTGTATTTCTTTATTACCTGTTCTGATTGACTTCCTTAAACGAGGGAGCAAGTGTATGTAAGAACTGGCTTAAATACAGCAAAAATACTGCAGAACCTGAAGTGAGGTGAAAGCTGAGTCACCAATAGTCACCTCGAGTGAGCAGCTCTGGTGGAAGGGAGGGAATGGGCTCAAGGGGTGTAGAAGAGAGAAGTAGGCCATGTGCAGGTGTGTGGGGTCCGAGTGAGGCCGGTACAACCTGAGGGCCATAATGGTAGCCATGGGGTAAAACAAGCCTATTTTCCAGGGCTTTAGTTTTTTTTTTTTTTTTTCTGAGAAGAAGTAAAAAAAATTAGATGTTTAATGAGAGACATGTTGGTTATGAATCAGAACTTTTTTAGGTAGTGCAAGTCAAATCCTCTCAGGACCAGGAACTGACCCTGAGATACTACTTTTTCCTGGGACAAACTATCCCTGATGTCAATAAGTGTTGAGACTTTCACTTCCAGCAACTCTGAAGGTGACTGACCTCTTAGTATATTTCATCAAAAGATGGACAAGCTACAATCACCCAGGCTGCCCAGTACAGTCACAGGAGGATCCTTGTCTTCCTTCTAATGCTGAAAAATTTTATTAACACAAGCTTTGTTTATTTTGGCTCGTATAATTTGGATTTTTGTTTAACAAATTCTATCTGATCCTGTATATGCACATTAAAAAAAACTTTGCTGGAAGATCTTTATCTGCAACTATTAGAATAAATTGTATTAAATATTAAGAAGGGAGGTGCTGGAAATTTGGGCTGCGTCCTGCTGATAGAATTCTCCAGGTATTGCTAATGAGAAGGTCTAGGGCAGTGGTTCTCAACCTTCCTAATGCTGCAACCCTTTAATACAGTTCTTGTGGGTCGGGACCCACAGGTTGAGAACCACTGATCTAGGGTGTGGC
>CAUYTI010113428.1:0-31021 GCA_963575145.1 Galago senegalensis | reverse complement strand
ATGTGAACGTTTTCAAACAATAACTGAGAAAATGACATGAAGGCTGTGTTGACCAGTTTGATGGAAGTATTTCAGATTGCATGTGAAAACCCCACACTGTACCCCAGAAGTGCGTTAATGTACATAGTTACCATTCAATAAAAAAAAAGAAGAAGAAGAACAAATTTGGAGGACTGGGACTACTTGACTTCAAGTTCTACCTTAAAGCCACGGTTTTCAGGACAGCACAATATTTGCAAAAGAATAGACAAATATGTCAATGGAAAAGAATAAAGAGCTTAGAAATATTCCTACACAAATACAGTCATCTGTTCTTTAACAAAGAAGCAACAGTAATTCAATGTAGAAAAATAGTCTTTTCAACTAATGGTGCTGGAACAGCGGGACATTCACATATCAAAAAAAAATCTAGGCACATGGAACTTAATGCCTTTCCCAAACGTTAATTTTAAATGAAATATATGCCTAAATAGAAACTAAAACTATAAACATCTAGAAAATAACATAGGAGAAAATCTAAATTATCTTGTTTGAGATGAGTTTATTTTTTTTTAGCTACAACACCAAAAGTACAACCCATGTCAGGAAAAGTTGATATCATCAAAATTACAAATGTCTGCTGTGAAAATGACACTATACGGAATTTAAAAAATAAGCCACAAGTAGAACAAAATATTTGCAGAAAGTTACCTGATAAAGAACGATTAGTCAAAATACAAAAGCAATTTGTTATAGTTCAACAAGAAAATAAACAGCCCGATTAAAAAATGAGCCAAATTCTAAACAGACACGTCACCAGAAAAGACCTACAGATGAAAAGATATTCAACAGACGTGATTAGGGAATTGCAATTAGAGCAATAATGAGGTTCAGGACACCCTGTGTAGGCATGCCGAAATCTGAAGAACAAAGCATCTCAAATATGGTGTGAACGTGAGTTGATATGGTTCCAAAACTCAATGTAAAACAAACTTATAAAACTTTTAGAACAGAGGAGAAAATCTTCATCAACTTGCAGTAGGCAAGATTTCTGATGTCAGATATAAAAAATCATAAGCCATAGAAGATAAAAAGTGATATATCGGGGGCGGCGCCTGTGGCTCAAGCAGTGGGGCACCAGCCCTGTATACCGGAGGTGGAGGGTTCAAACCCAGCCCCTGGCCAAAAACTGCAAAAAAAGAAAAAAATGATATGTTGAACTTATTCCGATTCAAATTTCTGTTCCTCATAAAACATTATTAAGAAAATTAAAATGCAAGAAGTAGCTTGGAGGGAAAAAATCACAATACATCTATCTGACAAAGGAGTGGAATTGTGTGTGTTTATTTTACAACTTAATATGAAAAGACAACTCAATTTTGAAAAACTGGGTAAAAACTTGAGCAGAAACGTCTTAGTCCATTGAGGCTAATATAACAAAATGCATTAACTGGGTAGTTTATAAACAACAGAAATTCAGTGCTCTCGGTTCTGGAGGCCGGGAAAGCTAAGATCAGGACACGAGCAGATTCGGGGTCTGGTGAGGGCCCAGGCCTTACCCACGGTATCTTCTAGCTTTGTCCTCGCATGGCAGAGGGGGCAGATAAGTCCTCTGGGACTCTGTCATAAGGACAATCATTCCATTGTGACCCTCATGACCTAATTACCTCCCACAGGCTATTAATAACATCGTATTGGGGATAAGCTTCAGCATATAAATTTGGGAGAACGCAGACACTCAGACATAGCAACATGCTTCGTGAAACATCTACAGGTGTCGTGCAAGCACATAAACAGAAGCATAACTGTACCGGTCATCAGGGAAATACGCAGATTAAAACCACAGCGTCAACACCGCCACATATCCACAAAGGCTGAACGGAAAAAGACTTTTAATACCAGGTCAAGAACGTGAAGGAGCTCAGATCCTCATCTGTGCTAACAGGGCTGTTAGGGATGCAACCTCACTGGAGCGTTGTTTATTCGAATGTAGATTTGCAAAACGACCCAAAAAATCCACCATAGATATGTACCCAAGATAAACAAAAATTTGTGGCCACTAAAGGACAGGGCATCCCTGCTCTTAACATCTACATTCACAATAGCTCAAAGCTGAAAACAACCCGAGTATCTATCAACAGGCAAATAATGGATCAGCAAATGGTGTAACGTTCGCACCGTGGAATACTAGTCAACAATAAAGTGAAACAAACAGCCAACACACGCACAATGTGGGAGAATCTCAAAATGTGGCCGGGAGTGAAAGCAAACAAAACTGAACACGAAACTCTACAAACCATTGGGATCCATATTCCTATGCAGGGCCAGAGCTGGCGAGGCGAATCTCCGTGATGTAAGCCTGGTTGTGCGGCCCAGGCCCAGAGGGGGTGCGTTGATCTCAAAGAGCACAGAGACCGTCAGCAGGATGGAAACATTCTGTGTCTTCACCGCAATTACCTACACGTATACATTTGTCACAACGCATCTAAATGTACACTTAAAATGAGCGGATTAGATTATTTGTGGATTATACTTCAATGAAGTTAATTTCTACAACAGTAATCCTTTCCACAAAGAATATTCAAGCCTCAACAGTATTACTGATAAATAATTACAACACATAAGAAAGAAGTAATATCCAGAAGAAAAAAAAAGTCATTTTACCACAAGGACGATTGCACCAGAATGTTTATTGCAGCTCAATTCATAATCACCAGGATGTGGAAGCAACTTAAGCACCATCAGCACAAGAACGGATTAACAAACTGTGGCCCGGGTACACCCTGGAGTACTATTCAGCCGTGAGAAGATACTTCGTGTTTACCTGGACAAAGTATCACAAGAATGGAAAAACAAGTATCCAATGTACTCAATGCAAACCTGAAACCAATATATAAACAACTACACACAGAAAAACCACAAGTATATTCTAGTGACCCGGAGGAGAAAGGAGGGATGGGAAAAAGGAAAAAAGAGGACAGTTGGCGGGACCTCCCCTAATGTGCACAGTGGAGGGGTTCAGCACATCCCCTGGGTGAGGGGCTAAACGACAACTTGAACTTTACCTTAGGAATGAAAACAATGTAACCTAAAATACTTATGCCTTCATATTAACCTAAAATTTAAAAAAAATACCAATTTTACACAATGCTCATGGACAATTTAGCAAAAAAAAACTTCCCACCTTTTTTTCTTATAAGGCTGGCATAAAAGTTGCATTTTGCACTGAGGATGCAAAAAAGAAAAAAAGGTTGATCGACGTTGTCAGCATCTTAGATGTAAAAATCTTCGTCACAACGTTAGTGAAATAAATCTAGAATGCACAAATAAGATAAAACTCTGTGACCAAGCAGGGTCTATCCCGAGAATGCAAAAAGTACTAAAATTCAAAAACCACTGTGTAATTCTCCACACGAACAGAGCAAAACAAAGCCCACATGATTAATTCAATGGATATAGAAAAAACGTCAGGTAAAATTTAAACTCTAAGAAAATTGGAAATGAAAAGGGTTTCCTTTATCTGATAAATATTGCTCATAATAAAACATGATAGCAAAATCGCATTTAATATAAAATACTGAAAGCTTTTCCCTTGATATTGGGAATGAGACACTACTACCCAGTTCCATGCCCAGCACCACCATTTGTATTCAGTGTTGTCCTAAAGGTCTTAGCCATTGCAATCAGTCAAGAAAATTAAATAACAGATAAAAGGATTGGAAAGGAGAAAATAAGACTGTCATTATTCACGGGTGACATAATTGTGTACGCAGCAAATCCAGAAGATGACACAAACCAACCGTTGGAATTGCAAGTGAGTTTAACAAGCTCCTGTACCTGAAACCAATGTTTTAAAACTCAGAAATATGGCTACACAAAAGCGAGAAAAAAATTAGAAAACAAAATTGTAAATTGTATCATTTACAATAGGGCCAAAAATATTTTAGGAATTAACCAAACGAAAAAAACGTGCAGACATTTTATAATAAGTAAAATTCTACTGAGGGAAATTAAATTAGGTGCCTCAGTGTGTTTTGTGCTGTTGTAACAGAGCTGGGTAATTTGTAAGGCAAGGACGTTTGTTTGGCTCATGGTTGCAGTGGCTGGGAAGTCCAAGGTCTGGCAGTTGCATCTGGGAGGGACTCAGGCTTCCCCTCATGGAGGAAAGCAGAGGGAGGGTGGTGGGAAAAGGTCACAAGGTGAAAGAAGAAAGAGAGGGAATCCAAGGAAGCCAAACCCTCTGGAGTAATCTGCTGTAGCAGGAGCAAACCCGTGTGTGTGAGAGTGAGAACTCCAGGGCCCCGGGGAGGGCACTGCCCTCCTGACACCTCCCGCCAGGCCCCACCTTTCACCACTACACTGGAGGTCAAATCTCAGCAACCAACTACATCCAAGCCATACCAGCAGATCTAATGAATAGATGTAGACACCAGATTGATCATTAAGAAGGCTAAATATTGTAAAGATGTTGTTTTTCCTCCAATAGTCTGTACGTTTGCTGCAATCCTAACCAGAATGCCAGGTATCTTTGTGGAAAATCAAGAAGCTGGTACTTATATGAAAGTAAAAATATGAGCAAGAATAGCCAAGGTAATCTTGAAGAAAAATAAAGGAATACTTCCTTAGCAGATATCGGGGTTTATTCCAAATCTACAGGAAGTAAAGCAGCGGGACACAGGGGCAGGGAGAGACAAATGGACCCAGGGGACACACAGACCAGAGAATCCAGAAAATGACCCCATCCCCTCACCTCACGGTCCAGAGCAATCAACCCGCTCTGATTATAACTCTAAAGAGCCAAGGTAAATGGCAGTGCGTCTGAAAGGAAACAGGGGATAGATGAAAATTTCTTAACAAAACCATAAAAGGCCTGGTGCAGTAGCTCCAGCACTTTGGGAGGTCATGGTGGGTGGATTGCTTAAGGTCAGGAGTTTGAGACCACCCTGAGCAAGAGGAAGACCCCAGCTCTAAAAAAATAAAAGTAGCAGGGCATTGTGGCAGTCACCTGTAGTCCCAGAGGACTACATCCCAAGAATTTGAGATGGCTGTGAGCCATGATGCCATGCCACTCTACCCAGGGTGACAAAGTGAGACTCTGTCAAAAGAAAATATCAAAAAAGAAAAGGAAAAAACCATTAAGAGATTAGAAACCCAGGCCACAGAGAGGTAGGGGCAGTTACTCACTCTGTACACATCTAAGAACAGAATCATTTCCCCTACACATGAGAAAAAGGCCCTGCAACAGATAGGTAGACGAAACTTTGAATAGACATTTCAAAGTACAGATTTGCCAAACAAATACATTAAAGGTACTCAAATTCATTAGCCATCAGAGGAATACAAAATAAAACCTGAGATCAACTGTCCACCCCCCAGAATGACAAAAATAAAATGAAATCCAATAGAGCATGCCAGACAGGGCTGAAGATGGGGAGTGTCTGGACTCACGCAGCTGCAGTGAACAGGTGCGGCGTTTGGAAACGGGGCTTGGTGCCTGCTGCACAGTGTCAGGGGCCCCTCACCCCCTGCCCAGTGTAGGTCAGGCCATCCCAGGCCTCCCCGCTGCCCTCTCTGGAACTCATGGTCTACAGGGCTCCTGTGGTGAAGAAAGGGAGGGTTGGGTGCATGTGGCGAGTTTTGAAGGGCCAGGCCTGAAAGCAGCTTCCCCAGCTCTTCTCACCTTCCGGCACCGGCCTCAGTCACTGGCCCACACCCCCATTCCAGAGAGAATGAGGTCTGTGGACGGTAGGCAGCCATATGCAAAAGAAAACAAGACCCACATGTTCACGATGTAAATTCAGTCAAATCAAAGATGTAAATGTTTTAAAAAGTTAGAATGGAAAACAATAACCTTTTATGATTTCACGGCAGAAAAGACTTTCTCTTTTATATAAAGATATCACATACCATATCTGTATAGGCTAAGGCCCAGAGGCCAGACAGTAAAGATCGACATTTGGTCATGTCTGTAGGGCACAAAATACGAACGTCAAACTGCAAATATGGAAAAAAGAAACGAGAGAAGGAGAGGACAGGAGGGAGGAAGGGAAGCGACGTGACTCCTACCACAGATCAGGGCTGATTCCTTCAATGCACGAGGAGCAGCTACCATCAGTGACCAAACAAACCGCCCAGAGAAAGATGCAAGAAAAGGAAATAATGTTTCACAGAAAATAAGCATACGTGATACTTAAACAGAGGTCAAGATTTTCATCTTCATGCTTAATTGGAAAAAGGCAGGATTAAAACTCCGAAGAGAAGCGTTTCCCCTATCAGATGGCAATGGGGGCAGCTCCACCCCGGCGTGCTGGACAGGGCCACCCTCTACCACAGTCAGTTGGCCACAGAGCGCACACACATGGTTTTAACCAGAAATTCACCTCTCCCTGTCTGTTCTTCAGATTTGGCTCCTAGAATAAAAATGCTTTGAAGATAGAACCACTTTAAGACAGGAGGATGTGGTGTAACTTTGTAATCTGCGAGGAGGAGTCTGTTTAACGCACTCTGATGAGGAATAACATTGCTGTCGCTACTTTTACTGTGGGAACAGAAGTAACAAAGGCAGAGAGGAGCTCAGAGCAGCTCTGTGGATCTGTAGTCCCTCCGCTCAGAATCGCTGGCTTCTTTGGAAGTGAAAGTGAAGCCGTTCAGCTCCCAGCTGCTTCTCAGGACAGGTGGACGGGCTCCTAGGTCCAGCAAAAACAGCACCCACTTGTCTGGAAGCGACTGGGCCTGGCAGCCACTGCTGGCCCCGGTCCTGCCCGGGCGGGATCTGGAAGCCCGAGCATCACTCTTTATTACATGTCTATGTTACCCTCCCTCCAAAGACCCAAAGGCCCTTCTCCAAGTCCCTCACATTTTTAAATATAGACTCAGAACTGGCTTTAGTCCCCAGGAGACAGGCCCGGGGGGACGTCGTGACAGGGGCCAGTGGGTCTGACCGCCACCCTCGTCGCTCTAACCTCCCCGGTTCCTGGTTTATTTTTTTCTGTGTTCCTCCCAGTGAACACAGCTGAGGTGGGAAACAGCCCCCTCCTTTCCTGATGCTGTTTACGAATAAACAAACAGCAGCTCTGAAACACAAGAAACCCTCTCAGTATTCGAAGAACCCCAGTAAGCACAGTCTGGTACCGTGATACCGTGACTCAAGATCACATGTGACTAAAAGGGTTTAATCTTTCTCAGCCACAGAGGTGGCGGGTTGAAGAAGGCTGAGTTTCTTGCAGAAGGGCGTTTTTCACAGGGTTGCTCATCTCCACAAGAATCATTGTGATGAGCAAGATTGTTTGTACTCCAAGAGACATTCGAGAATAATATTACAATTCCATCCCTCTTGGTGATCTCTTAGGAGAGCCCGTAGTACATTATTCCCGTGCTAAGTTCCAATAAGAATACACTCAAGTGTTAATACTTTGGAAGCTTCAAGGAAACTTGTGCAATTACAGCGAAAACAATCACACGATTTCTAGAGACAGCACAGCTGTCAGGCGCAGGAGAACATTTCAAAACATCGCCTCCGACACCTGTGTTTGTTTTTAAATGCATGTATGTTTCCACCAGGGACGAGAGGGAAACACATCTGACGAGCAGGGAATTTGCATCAAACTGTTTGACAGCTGCCCACCACACCAAAAACTGAAAACAAATACCAATTAGAAACGAGTTCTTTACCAGACCCAGACCTGATCATTAACAGGAGCGAAACTGCAGAGCCGTACATCAAAGACGTACCCGCGAGGAGCTCTCCACGGGTCCAGAGAAGGAAGTACAACGTAATTGGTGCCAAGCAGCCAACCCACCCTGGCACAAGGACGAGAGGACACTGGGCAAACTGTGGCAGATGTGGACCCATCTGGCCGTGGGAGGGATAGTCCAGCAGGGCGGCCGACTTCTTCCCCCTCTCCAGGTGAGCACGCAGCCTCTTCCGGGCTGTCTCTGGCATCATCACCGGAGCAGGCACACGGGCCAGGCTCTGCCTCCAGAGTTTGCCCGACCTTGTCACTGCCCACCCTCCTCGTCAGGTGTTACTTTTTAATTTGAGTTAATTAGGGGGAAAATCTATTCTAAAATCCCTTTGGTCAACTTAGGGAAGGTGCCAGAGAACACAAGACTGGGCATCTCTACGTCCATCAGAGGGAGAGGCCCCTGGATCCCGCCCAGATCACGGGCACCCCGGGGTCCCTGAGAGGATTCAGGGCAGAAGGAGAGATCAGACTGTTCCAGACAATCTCACTTGGGCATCTTCTGCCTTTCCTTTTCTGTCTTAACTTGGGCTCTTTCTTGAGCATAGGCAGTGAAGCCGGCAGACTCAGGCTCAGATTCCAGCCCTGCCAGATCTCCAGACTTCACTGAGCTTTTGTTTGCTCATTTGTTTAAAAAAAAAAAAAAAAAAAGGTGGGAGGGAAATAATATCTTTGCTTTCATTTTTGGCTTTTAATAACATATTACGACAAAATAAGCCAGACGCAGACAGAAGTATCATACAGGGTGGCCATAAAATTCGTGTGCGATTTGAACCAGTCTGCAACTTAAAATTGACACCCTTTATCTAGACAGCCTGAACAACAGGAATGGAACCAACTCTGTCTACCAACCACTCCAAGGAAACAGCATGAGGGCTGTGTGGGCCCCTCCCTGGGGCATCGCCTCTGCCCCTACCGGAGCCTCCGCCATCCTGCCCTCTGTGCCCTGCCTTCTCCTCCTGACAGTGTAACGCGTTTGGACACGTGTTTTAATCTTACGTTAATGGACTCGTATTCTGTTCTATTCCTCTGTAACTTGTTCTGCTGAACATAATGAGGTTTTTTCATTTGCATTTTGAAATTGTCACAAACTTACAAACTAACTGTGAGATTAATACACATAACTCTGACTGCTCCATTACCCAGATTCACTAATTTTTAACATTTTGCCCTGCTTTGTCTCAGGCCCCATGTGTTTGTATTTTTTTCCTAAAGTACTCAAGAGCACGTGGCATTCACAACGCCCCATTACGTGCTTTTCCGGGGGAGGGAGAGACCCTCCCACATAACCCTGGCACAGACAGTTTGATGTCAACACAATGCTTCCATCACATCTGCAGCCCAGTCCCAGTTGTGGCATCTCCTGGGTGCTGTCCTTCATGGCACCCAGCTCATAGCCGGGGACATAGGTAGGGCCAGAGCCAGGCTGTGGATAGTGAAGGCATGAGGGCAGGAGCTTGGAGGTGGGGCTGAAGTCAGAGCAGGACTGGCAGTCCCCTGAGTGCCATCTTCAGAGCTGTGTGGCTTCCTGTTGGAGCAGAGCTTGGGTGGGAGGAGGTTGCTGTGGGTCTGGGGAACCCAGGCTGTCATGTGAGCACTCTCCCCAGTGCAGGGTCACTGCACATTGAGATTCTCTGTCTTCTCCATCTCCCGTTGTCCAAAGACAGGCCAGTGACTCTAGAGGATGGTCCTCAGCCTGGGCTCATCAGGGGTGTCCAGATCTTCAGATGCAGCTGACTCCTGCCCAGCTGGGACACACCTTCTGCTGTGCCTACAGGTGCACCCAGGGCCTGCCTGCCTCCCTTGGTGCTGCCACCTGTCCTGGTGTCATCCAACTGCTCCTCTGGACACTGTATGGTCATCCTGCCCCTCACCAACCCCACCACCCCAGTTTCGCTTTCACTGGTGACTCCTGCCCAAATCAACCTTTTTAGTGATAGTCACAAAACCGTGATTTCCCCCCAACTCCCTCCGTACTTTTCATTCAGCATTTTACTCTAAGGAAGAGCCATCCCTGCTCCCTCCCTCATCATGAGTCTATTATTTATGTATTTATCATCAGTATGGATTCATTGCCCACTGCTGATCCTATTTCTTCTGAGTCACCTTGACCTTCATCTGGCCAGGGGGAGCCTCCACTGTGTCCTTGGAACTCTAGGCCTGGGCGGTCTCCTGACATAATTCCTGTCAGTTCATGCTGAAAAAAATTCCTACTGACACCCCAGGGTGTTCTGTGCCTTCCCCTGACCCCAAACGTCTGTCTTCCTCCAGCCACAGGGAAACCCTGCCTCTCACCAACCCGGCTCATGTGCTCATCTGGCCCAGCCTGCAGTGCGCATGACATGATTTCTAAACCGCCGGACCTGACCACCGGGAAACCACGCCTCCTGGAAACCACACCCCGGAAACCACGCCTCCCAGAACCAGGTCAAGGTTGGCTGGCTGTTCTTTCCCTGGAATGCTGATCCACAGTCCATGCCCATGTCTAATTTTTGTTTTTTCTCCCTTCAGTGCCGTTACATTTCCATGAAAGGCAGTTGGATTCAATTGAAATTTTTTGCATTTAGTTTTAGGGTCTTTTCCCAATTGCTCTTGATTTTTTTAAATTTTGACTTATTTTTTAGACACAGGGTCTGGCCATGTTGCCCAGCCTGGGTGTCAGTGGCTACTCACAGGCAGGATCACAGCTCACTATGGCCTTGAACACCCAGCCACAAGCAATCCTTCCCCCTCAGCTTCCTGGATAGCTGGGACTACAGGTGCATGCATGCCCAGCACGCTGTGTTGTGATTTTTTTTGTAATGTTTATTTCACATCCTGCCACCCTCTTGCTATGGGCTGATTATGGTCCCCAGACATGCATGCTGGGAGTCCTCACCCTCAGTATCTCGGAAGGCGACCTTATCTAGAAGTGGGTCAACACAGATGTGATCAGTTAAACTGCGCCTGCTGGAGTAAGGTCAGCCCCTCCGCCAGTGCTGGTGCGCCTGCTCAGAAGGGGAACCCTGAACTCAGGTGAGCCCTGAGGGGAAGGTCCTGTATGAAGAACGTAGAGGTGGGCCTGATGCTCCTACAAGCCAAAGAGGACAATCACCACCAGGAACCAGGCAGGAGTCAAACTGCCCCTCACCCCTTGATCTTAGTCTCATAGCCCCCAGAGCCATGAGACAGGACCTTTCTGGGGAGGCCACCCATTCACTTCCTGAATTCTTTCATTGGACTGTTACTTTAATCACCTAATCTCTGAAGTTTGGCAGGGACACCCTTGTGTCACCTATAAGTAGAGAGTCTTCCACTCTCCCTGTCTCCTCTCTGTCCTCTCCCACCTGTCCCTGGTGGCTAACATCCCAGGGGAATGTGGGAAGTGGGGCTGCAAATGCTCTCCCCAAAAGTGGTGCTTTGGTGCCTACGGGTGTTTCTATAGCCATTGGCACGGTCAGCGTGCATGTGACACTGCTGATTTCCCTTCTCCTGCTGGCAGGCGGTGCTGCTGCTGGTGTCCAGGTAGGGACAGTGCTGCCGTAAAGACCCTCGACCCCTCTCCTGGCAAGCTGGTACGTGAGCTTGTCTCAGCTCCTTCCTGGGGTAATTTCGGGTGCTGGGATATCAGCAGAGTCCCTTCTCATGGACCAGAAGACACCAGTTGTCACAGCGGCTCTAAGACGGCTGATGCTTCCCAGTGCCCTTCCAGTCACTCCATATCCTCATGAACTCACAGCGTTGCAGTGTGGAGGGTGAGTCTCTCCATTGTTTGAATTTGGGTATTCCTAATTCACTTCAGAAGAGAATGCTGAACCTTCTAGAAACTTCCAGAGAATGCTGGCTCAGATCTTTGTTTCTGATGGCTTTTTAGGAGCTCTTCGTATATTCTAAATATATTTATCTGTTAAGTTTGACTTAACTACGAATGTCTTGTATAGACACAGACTCCTCGGGCAGTGATTTTTCACTTTATAGTGTTTTCTGATAAAGAGGCATTCTTAATTTTAATGTCGAGCCAAATTTTTTGATATTCCCCTTTATTACTTTCATTAATTTTTATATCTTCTTTAAGAAATTCTTCCCACCCTGAGGTCGTAAAGATATTTTCTCTTGTTTTCTAAAAGTTTCATTGGTTTTCCAATAAATTTGAGGAAAAAAACCCCAGAATTTTCAATACAAAAATTTAACACAACTAATAGTTAAACCTAGATGAAACAGTGTATGTTAAAGAATTAAATCAATTGTCAGGAATCTCCCTTCCTCCTCCAAAAGAAGAAATGGTTTATGGGCATTAACAAATCAAAAGGATAGGTAATGCCAATTTTTTTTAAAGTATAAAAATGTTTCAGAGACTTATGTAAGAGGAAGACTGCCCAAATTACTATATAAGACTAGTATAAAGTGGATTTTTTAAAAAGAAAACCATAGATAAATTTGAATATAAATACAGATATGAAAAATGTTTTAAATACATTGGTCAAGTGCAACTATTTTTATATATTTTTAGGAAGTTTACATTTCATGACAAAGAAAAAAATGCCCTGATAGGTAAGAATGCTTCAACATCCAAAAATCCTTTAATACAATTAATAATTACAGTTAAAGAAGAAAACACATGCACACCTCAGTAGGTATAGATGTTCAACCTTACTGGCAATCAGGAAAACATTAAAACAAAATTAAATTTCCCCCACATACCAGATTAGCCAAAAAAAAAAAAAAGAAAGGAAGAAAGAAAGGAAAAAAAGTAAATAGGCTCGGCACCTATAGCTCAACTGGCTAAGGCGCCAGCCATGTACACCTAAGGTGGTGGGTTCGAATCCCCAGCCCGGACCCGCCAAACAACAATGACGGCTGCAACCAAAAAATAGCCGGGCATTGTGGTGGGCGCCTGTGGTCCCAGCTACTTGGGAGGCTGAGGCATGAGACTCGCTTGAGCCCAGGAGTTGGAGGTTGCTGTGAGCTGTAATGCCATGGCACTCTACCCAGGGGGAGAGCTTGAGGCTCTGTCTCAAAAAAAAAAAGAAACGTTTTAAAACTAAAAATAATGAGTCTGCTACTTGGGAGGCTGAGGCAAGAAAATGGCTTACGCCCAAGAGTTTGAGGTTACTGTGAGCTGTGACGCCACAGCAGTCTACTGAGGGCGACAAAGTGAGACTCTGTCTCAAAATAAAAATAAATAAATAAAGAGTCTGGCTTGAAAACAACTCTCAACGTCATTCTCTGTGAGGTCCTGATGTACCTTACAAATGTAGTCGTTACATCGTGAGCTTTTCCTTATTTAACGTTTTAATATATTTTTAGCTGTAAAACTGATACATAGTCAATGTAACTAATTTTCATAATGCAGAATTATATAAAACAGGCCGTGGAGATTTTGCTCCCCACCCTCCATCAAGCTACTCACTGTTTATATTAACTGTTTGGTCTGGACTCTTCCAGACTGTCCTCTTTGTGGACAAACATACACATATGCAGGCACGTGTAGCTCTAATTCTTTTGATAAGATTTTATATGTACGCATATATATGTGAAATCATGTATGTAGATATGTATATATATGCATAGTTTTGCAGCTACACCAAGGAAATTGATAGAATTGTGAGCGCAGGGACTAATTGAAGGTAATCAACAGCATGTCAAGGAAAATGCTTGTATAGATGCATCTCATTTTCTTTGAAAGAGCGCTAGCGTTTGAGGCTGTGAAGGAAGGTATTATAGTTGACTTCACTCACTTACTCATGGCCAGACATTGTTGCTATCAAACTTCCAGATGGCCCCAAGTGACCCCACCTTGTATGATCTCCTTCCCTTAGGTGTGGTAGGAACCTGTAAGTATAGGGGGACCACACCGTGATGAGGGCATGTTACAAGACACCCTGACTTTTTTTTTTTTGGAGACTGACTCTCCTCACTCTGTTGCCCCAGATAGAGTACGTGGCGTCACAGCTCACAGCAACCTCAAACTCTTGGGCTCAAGTGATCCTCTTGCCTCAGCCTCCCGAATAGCTGGGGACTACAGGCACCTGCCAAAACAGCTGGCTACTTTTTCTATTTTTAGTAGAGACAGGGCCTCCCTCTTGTTCAGCCTGGTCTCAAACTCCTGAGCTCAAGTGATCCACCTGCCTCGGCTTCCCAAAGTGCTGGGATTGCAGGCGTAAACTACCATGCCTGCTGACACTGACTGCTGACTTTAAGAAAGGGAGAATGATCTCAGTGGGGCTGACCTAATCAGGAAAACCCTCTTCAGGGCCCGGTTCTCCCAGGGAGCAGATTCAGTGTGTGTGAGGGTTTGACCTGAGGGAGACTCTCCATCACTGAGGTGGGGTGGGAAGGAGGGTGGCCCAGCTGGACTTTCTCTCTCTGCCAAGTACTTAGTCCTGGGGGCTCAAAGAATAAATCCACAGACCATGCAGATAAGCGAAAGGACAGAATTTATTGCTAGATTAATGAAATAGATAAGGGAAATGGGATCAGAACCTCTGGTAGCAGAAAGGGGGGGCCAAATGGCAGCCCCCGTGGCCCCTGTCTGGGGTTTTACATACTGCTTTCCTATCCTGTGGGCAGGGGGGTTTAGAGAGATGGAATGTATGTCTGGAACATGTCAGAATTGGCTAGGAATCAATCAGAGGAATGTGGTCCTTGCCCCAGGCCAGGCAGTAGGGTGTGTGTTCCCTGCTCCCTCCCGGAGAGGCAGCCCAGAGGAGATACCGATCAGGCTGCTTTCTTCACATCTAACTTTGGGTCCAGACAATGCTGCCTGGGAAGAGCCTGTTCTGTTTGTGCCTAGAGATGGGGTCTGTGATGAGGCTGATTTCTGAGCTCACCCAGGCCTAGAAAATGGGAGGAGGGGTGTCCATGTATCAATGGGACACAGGACACAGGGCCTGACAGAGACTTCCAGGAGGTGAGGGTGACTCCTGGTCACCAGACAGCACGAATATGGGGACCCAGAGCCCTGTTGATACCGGATTTTTAACACTGGATTTCCAGGCTCTTGGTCTCAGCATGGGGACCCAGAGCCCTGTTGATACCAGATTTTTAACACTAGATTTCCAGGCTCTTGGTCTCAACGGTTCAGTGAATGAATCGATAGACCATAGAACGAATGGTGAGGTTTTATTTACAGCTCAAAGAACCAAACCTCCTTGCAGGGCAGGATACAAGTGTTACAACTCTTATGAAAACAACTCTTACAAAGAGCCAAGCCTCTTTGTAGAGCAGGATAGATGTGCTACAGGTCTTACAAAGGGCCAAGCCTCTTTGTAGGGCATGATCAGCAGCAGAAGTGTTACAGGTACAGCTCTTACAAAGGACCAAGCCTCTTTGCAGGGCAGAGATCAGCAAAGGGCCAAGCCTCTTTGTAAGGCAGGATCAGCAGCTGGAAGTGTTCAGCAGTAGAAGTGTTACAACTCCTACAAAGAGCCAAGCCTCTTTGTAGAGCAGGATCAGCACTAGAAGTGCCACAGCTTTCACTTCTTCTGGACGGTCTGCGATGGTCTGCTGAAGTCTTATTCTTCTGCTCTATCTTCCTGCAAGGTCTACAAAGATCTGATCTGCCGGGTAGGTCTTGATGATCTGAGATGATCTGCCCCCAGGCTCTCTGCTCAGGGCCTTATATAGGTGCAATAGCTTAGCTGTGATTGGCCTGTAAAATGGACCAATCAGGAATGGGCACCAGTTTTCCCTTGATTGACAGGTCCTCTCACTCTACGGAGCCTCCAGGGGAGGAAAGCTCCCTCGCTTGCCCCAACCTGCAGGTTTATTTGCCAGCTGCTGCCACCAAGACAGAAGTGGCAGGTTCCCCAGGCCCTGCTTGGCTGAGCTGGCTGGGGTGCCACTTTTCCAGTATCACTGTTACTTAGGTTGCTACGTATCCTGTTACATAGGTTGCTACATATCCTGTTACTTAGGTTGCTACATATCCTGTTACATACGTAAGTTGCTACAAACTGCTAACAATAAAACTGAGAGACTGAACTTTAAAGACCATTTTCTCTCTATATAAGATGCATTAATTTTCTGTGCAATACCTGAATATATGAAATCACATTCCCTTTTTTGTTTAAACTAAAAAAAAATGTGTGATTTAAAAAGCAATTGCCCACAGTGAATGAGTGTTCATACCTCCTCATCTCCACACCAATATCTGTTGCTTGAGACATGTTGAGACATTTTGCTTGAGCCATTTTCACTGCAGTGAAGTGATACTTCATTGTGGACTTGATTTGCATTTCCCCGAGGATTTGAGATACTGAGCATGCTTACATATGTTTGTTGGCCATTAGACTACCATTTGCTATCGGTGGAACTGCAAACTAATACAATCCCTATGGACAGTCGTGTGGAGGTACTTGAACTAATAGTAGGCCTACCTTTCCATCCAGCAATCCCATTACAAGGCATTTCCTCAAAGGGAAGGGAAGAAAGATGTTTTATCAAAAAGATGCTTGCAGTTGAATGTTTATAATAGCACAATTCATAATTCCAAAGATGCAGAAGAAAACCTAATTGCCCATCAATACATGAAAGGATTAGTAAGATGTGGTAAATATACCAGCCATAAAAAAGAGGGTGATCTAGTATGTTTTGTAACAACCTGGATGGATCTAGAGACCATTCCTCTAAGTGAGGTATTGCTAGGGTGGAAAAACAAACACTGACTGTACTCAGTGCAAAATTGGAACTAGTCAGTTAACATGTGTGTGCACATGGAGCTAAAACTCAACAGAAATCTAGTGACAGGGGAGATTAACTCACATCTAATGGATGAAGTGCACACATCCTGAGAGAAGGGCACACTTAAACATTGACTTAAAATGTACAAATGATAATTATATAACCAAAATGCATGCACCCCTATAATATTCTAAAATAAAAAATAAGTTAAAAATAAAAATAAAAAATAAAATAAATTCAAGAGAAAAAAGCGATAGCCAGCATTGGTGGCATAATATGTACTGCAATTATCATAGGGTCTTCTTCTGAATGTCTTTATTCATTTACTTATTTTTCCCAAAGAGGATGCAGGTGAAAATTTGTGAGTACTTTTGTAGAGGCTGACCTCTTTCCCTTACATTGTAAATATACTTCTGGAATTTTTATGATTTTCAAATAATTTAAACCACTTAGTGACATTGCTTTATTTATATAAAAAAGTTGTTTTCACTAATCTACATTGAAATGTAATTTGGGGATTTAATTTAAAAAATCTACCCACATGTCTTTTTAATCTGCATGTATTCTATTTTTCTTTTCTTTTGTTTGTTCCTTTTGCCTTTGCCCCCCACCCCTAGCTTCTCATTTTTTAGTACTTAGGAAATAATTTTTGCTACTTTAATTACTTACTCTGCTTTTAAGATGATAAAGAAGGATAATTGATAGTTTATTTTCTTTCCAAATGCCCCCCAATTCTAACAATAGCTGTATTGAGAGGTAAGCGGCTCACAAAACAGTCGTATATTACTCTGTAGTTTAAAAATATTTGCTGCCCATCTGGATTTTGGTTCTCTATACCAACACTTGCTTATTCGTGAGATTATTGTGTACAGAACATAATGATAATGTCACAACTTTCGTTCTCAAGAAACCAGTGCTGCATTACTAATTTATAACATTTTCTTCTATGGCCTCTTAATATGTGTTTTTGACACAAACTGCTACAAAATACAGATAAACCACCCCTAAATATAAGCCATTGACTCTAAATTGTATCTTAGGTTTTATAAACACTATGTAACTTACCATGCACACTTGATTTTTTTTCAGATTGCCAATGCTTCTGTTAAGAATATCCAAAATCTTAACATTATTAAAGTTCTCCTGTAGATAAGGTAAAATGAATTTTGTTTTTCATTTTTTTCAAGGAGCAGGAGTTGCAGTGACCTAAGAATTAAGGCTAATCTTTGACCAGGGAGATGTGGTGTCTCTCCTTCTCATAAAACACATTTCTTCACTATTTTATTTACTACTTTTCTACTTCCCAAGACACTCAAAGATTCTATCATCAATGTTATTTCCTGCTCAAAATTCGTTGCTAGTTGTTGGCCTGGGTGGTTCTGGCCATCGGCTTCTAGTTGGAGAACAATTTAATTTTGTCCTGAGTCATTAACAGGACAAAATTTAAATTTCTGCTTTGGGGTGTAAAACACTTTATCTTTCAAGTGCCTTAAGTACATGAAGAAATATCATAACTGAATTTATCTGCTATTTAACAGGTCAAGAGCCTTAAACTTAAAGCTGAAGACAAGTATCTATTTATTCTGTTTGCTCTGTAATCAATAATATGGCACTTTGAATAAAAGCTAAGTTTGCTAAATATGACTTATATCTAAATGATACAAGAAACCTTAAACTGGCATTTGAATGGAGGTTCCAGTAACCTTCACTGAGCATCTGCTTAGCACACTGGGTATGAAAAAGAAGATTGTCCTTAAAAACTTTATGATCTAGGGGGATATAAAAGTAGTTTAATAGATGATCATTTTATGATAGACATTTACATTGAGAGCTTTGAGAGCATAGGAAGGAACCAAGGCAAATGACATTGGTGATAAAATCAGGCTTCCTCAAGCAGATAGGCAGGCCGACAGACAGGATGTGGGGAGAGAATGACAGTTCTGTTTTTAGGAGATTAAGCCGCAAGCTAAAAAGCAAGAGCAAATACAGAGAATTTAGGAAGAAATTCCAATATTTCAATTTAGCAGAACTTATACAGAATTGAGTGCTGATTGTATACTTTGCATGGTATATCACTTATTTCAAAATCACAAATTCCTGTGAAATGGGATATTTGTGATATACTTATTTAATGAATTTCACACGCCAGCTCCTTATAAAGATTGGTTTCTCCAAAAAGATATTTATGGTGGATTTTGTCAGTTTCATGCAGCCACTACACTTCCTTCTTAGTATGGCTTCTTGCACTGAATGACAGAAAACAAAAACCGACATTTTTACTTCAGACAGGGAAAGTAGAAATGAGACAGAGAAAATTCTCTTATTGTAGTAACTGGTTTCTCCTAGAAGGCAAGGCATGGGGATGGTTTTGTCTGAAATGTTTTCCAGAACACCAACACTAGGTTATGGGCGTCCCCAGGTAATCCTGTCAGTCAGGGCCAGAATCAATGCTCAGTGTCCATCACCAGCTGGCACAAGTCCTCACCTACTTGTAGCTATGCTTACAGTGCCTTCCTCATCCAAGCTTCCCAAAATTGTAGACAGAGAACAAGTTTTGGAATATAATAAATCCACTGGCAACTTAGAAGTAATCCATCTTTTGATTGGACAGTGGTTAGAGTTTTATGGCCCTGGAAAGCAGGTCAGGCCCTGCGTGTTCCTCTGAAAAGCCTGAATATGTTTATAATTTCCAACAGCCTGTCCAGTAGTTTCATAAATGTACTATCCTGCATGTTGAAACACACCCTTATTAGAATACCGAACAGTGGTCTCTGTTTCCTATACTGAACTTTACCTGAGACATTACTGCATACAAAGACCTAGACAGCTCTCCAACTATAGAGCTTGTGTGTCAGCGCACACAAGTTCAAGTGAAGAACAACAAAAACAGTGACATGCAATACAGATCAAAAATGGTTCTCTCTGTAGGTACAACTCATTTAAGCTTGTTTATAAGAGTGAATCATTTTATTGTAGTTGATTCATACTTGTATTTAAAGTAATAACAAAAATAAAGAAATGTGACTTATTTATATTAAAAAGCCTCTGCACAACAAAGGAAATGATCAACAAGGCAAATAGATAATTGTGCCCACAATAACTAAAAATTTAAAAAAATGGAAAAGACAAGAAGATAGACAAATGGTCAACAAACCTATGAAAGAATTCTACAGAACACTAACCATTTTGGTTCTACAAAGAATTACTATCTTACTGCTGTCAGAATGAACATCACTAAAAATTAAAAAAAAATAGATGTTGCCAAGTTCAGTGAAAAAGGAACACTGTTACTAGGAAGGTAAACTTGACAAGTGCTGTGGAGAGCAGTATGGAGAGTCCTCAGAGAACTGAAAGCAGACCTACTACTTAATCTAGCCTTTCACTAAAGGGTATCTGCCCAAAAGAAAATAAGTCATTTTGTCAAAACAATGACAACAACAAAACCCCAGCACCACCAACAACATCACAACATAGGCACCAGAATGTTTACTACAGCACACGTCATAATTTCCAAGATATGGAAAAAACCTACGTGCTCCCCACCTCCTGTACACCAGGGAGTACTATCCAGCCATCAAGAAGGAATTCAGTAATGTATTTTGCAGCAATTTGAACATAATTAGAGACCATTATCCTAAGTGAAGTGTCCTGAAAACAGAAAAACAGATATTACATGTTCTGTCTTGTAAGTGGAAGCTAAAGGAAACATATATATGTTCATAAAAAGCCATCAAGACATTAGAAACTAATAACAGGGGAGGGTGAAAAATGGATTCAGGGACAGCAATCTACCTATGGAGTACAGTGTACACTGTTCTAGTGGTGGTTGCACAGAAAGCCTTAACGTCAGCTTGATACAGTTTAGCCAAGTAACAAGAAACCTTTGTACCCCCCAAATTTTTGAAATAAAATGAAAGGAAGTGCTCTTATGCCTTCACCAAAGAGAAGGTAGCTCCATTTTCATAGTAAGCTATCACCTAGCTCCTGAAGCTTTAAACGTCCAAAACATAAAATTAGATGTTAAATTAAATCCTGTTTATCTGTATCTGGCAATGCGGTTCATTAATAGTGACAGGAAAGATGTAGAAAAGAGATATTGTACTTAAACCAGTGAAAGCTGTCAACATTTTGTTTAAAAATGGTAGGTGAATTAGGTCAGTATTTCAACTATTGTTACATAAAATGATACTATCTACCTATACTTCAAGTAATGTCTATAACCAATACTCATTTTCTTTTTTTATTTTGAAGGCATATTCCAGTACAGATATGCAGGGAATTCATAAATGTCATTCAAGTGGAGGAATGTATGCTGATGTTTCCCCCAAAGAAATAAGTAGTTGACGTATAGGATAATGTTGACAATTTATGCAGGTCTGTAAGAAGAAATTAACCTGCACTGCAAGGCTTGTGGCATCACTAATAGGGTAGAGCGTGGCTGGATCAAAATGAATGAGGTCAGGTGCCATTGTAGGCAGTGGAGTGAGAGTAAGCTTTTCTTGTGGCAGGACCTCCCCTGCGTAGCTCTGAGCAGGTAAAGACCTCTTTAGCGTTAATGAAGGCAGAACATGTAAAAGAGGGAAAAACACCTGCCGGTTTTAGCTTTCAAGCAGGAACAAGAGTGTAATTACAAGATATGGTTATATTCAGTGACAGAAAGAGGCAGCAAAAAGCCTGCTCTTTCTGAAAACCACGAAAATACAAAGGAAATAGAAAATCATTCACCTCCTGGGTCTCCTCCTCTGCATGGAGGGAAACAGTAAGTGTCACTGTTGTAATCAGGTCACGGAAGTTCCTTTCACGTATTCATTCAACAAGTACAGTATATCTTTGGAGGCTAAGGCCCTGGGTCATGGAACAGGAGTAGAGACAAAGTGACTAGATTCAGGGGAGTCAGGCCTTTGTTTTCTTTTCTGCCTCACATTAGAAGAGTCAGAGTTGTCTTGGGCCACATGTTAAATACACAAACACTGACAAAAGCCAAATAGAAAAACAAACAAATAAATAGGTTTGTGCTCACTTTTTCATGATATCTGACACCACAGATAAGCAAAACATAAGAATAATAATAAAGTGCTCACAAAATCTGATTGGACAGTACTGGACCAGAATGCCCAGGTAGATAAAAATCCACCTTACGTGAAATAGATATGAGTGTCTGACATTGTGGGAACAGACATTAAACAGGTAAAAATCATCTAAAGATCTCTACGGACCATGAGCTATAAAGAAAATGTAAAGAATGCAGTAATATGGCACAAAACCCAAGCTTTTCAATATTTAGAGTTTATGTACAAAAGAAGGAAAGGACTCTGAGCTATCAGAGAGAGAGTTTACTGTTACAGAATTCAAGAGATAAGGTATGTTTTTAGGAACGGAAGGTCAGGGATGTTGGACACTGCACTTAAGTCATGTTTAATACAGAGGTAGATTACTGGATGTGGTGACTGAAATGTCACTTGTGACCTTGTCCAGACTGGTTTTGTAGGTGAAGGATAGAAAGACTTACCTCCCAGTGAGTTTCCTCTTCTCGGTCACTTGTGAGTCAGGCTCACCTGAGGAGATGCTAAAATGGAGGTGGGATAACAGAAGTGTGAAGAAAGGTGAATTTACAGCATGTTCTTCTCAGGAATGAGCAAACGAGACTATCCCTAGAATAACAGGATGGGCAGTGTGGTAAGGCCGTCTGACTCCAGAGACACTGAATGTTAACTAAAACTAGATTTAATACTAATACTAGTACATGATATAATACCTTGTGTTTGGTGTGTATGCTTGAATATGAGATGAAAGTGCTTGGTCATGGGCCCGAAGAAGGCCTACTTTTTATTTCATTCAGAATTGGAATTTAGAAATACAAATCCTATGGTGTTGGGGGTAAGAAATAAGTGGCTGTGTTACAGCCTCAGGAATACCTATAAAAGAGTGACTGCATGAGTGGACTATAGACCTTGACATTCTCAAACTAAAGTTAAGGGAGGAAATTAATACCGGATGGATTACAAACAAAGGGTAGGAGTGATACACAAGTGGATATAAAGTGTTTGAAGTACTAAAGAATTGTACTGTAAATACTTAGAAAACTAAAGAAAAAAATGTTTGAAATCCTAGGCTCCCAAGCTTTAAGTTCCAAAGATGAAAATTTATGATGATAACAAAATTGTCCCAAAGATAGTCATGAAAGAAAGGAAGAAATTTTGAGGAAAATTTTATTAGAGATAAGTAAATAAAAAATACTGAAAAATATCATCTGAAATAAATATTCTTAGGAGGTGCAGTTGCTCAGAATTAGAACAGCAACTTTGATAAAATAAAACTAGGCCAAGAGCTGTGTTTTCCCCAAATGAATGGAAATTAGAGGAAACTCAGTTTATGAAGTAAACAAGAGATTAGTTAGTGATGAACAAGACTGGTCCATCTAAACGGAGTCAGCCTTAAAGAAACAGAAATATAAATTATTTATCTTCAGAAGATAGAAGGAACTAAATCATCTGATGGCTTTCAAGACACAGGATAATAACAACCCATTTCCTGTAGAATTACAGCGGCTAAAATACACACCGTCAGATTGAGATGGCTACAAGAGAGAATTCAGAGCATCCTCAAGTTGCTTTAGGAAAGTCAAAAAGTTCAAGCATACATTTTGAGAGGAGTTTCGGGGTGCCAAGACATTTGCTTATCACTTACTTGAAGATCCAGAGGAATGAGGCTAACTAGTTTGGTATGGAGGGATGAGGAAATGAATCAGATTAGGGGTGACAGGAAGAGACTGGACGATGGGTGCTCAGAAGATGTGACGCCGTGGGATTGGACCTTGTCTCCACGGAGAGCTGGGCGGTCTGCTCAGCACTAATGATTTACTCCGTATAGTAGGGACGGACTTCCAGGAGGGGCACACACCCACGCTTAAACCAGAGGCGCCAAATCAGCTGTGTGTCCAAAGAGAAGCTGCCCCTTGCCCCAGGCCCTCTCTCATTCCACCCGCCTCACTCTGTGCCTGTATCATCTCCTCAGGAGAGTTCAGAATCCTTCACTGTGCTATTCGGACCTGTCTTTCTGCTTTGCATTTTGCCCGCCCTCATGGAAGCATGCAAAAACCAATTAGTATGCCAAATTATGTAGGAGACAGAAAGATTGCGTGATATAAACACTCCCTATTTATGAAACCTCTCTATGTAAAAGAGTGACTTTAATTTTAAAATTAAAGTTATTCCTGTGCAGTTAACCCTTGAACAAGACAGGTCTTAATTTCCCAGGTCTACACAGATTTTCTTCAACCCATTGTAGATCAAAACATAGGATTCAGAGGTTGTGAAATCAGGGCATACATTTTTAAGTTTATATGAAAAACAGTGTTCTCCAGAATATTTTCCCTTCTTCAGTGACCCACACTTTATTTTGCTGATTCTTTTGGTATTTACCTTCACATCTCACAGTCACATTTTGGTGTTTATTTAGATATCATTTATTACAGTGAGATCCTTTAGATTTGGAGCCAAACTTTCTACTAAGTTAAAAATTTACATGCAGTACAAATGTCTGTTTTATAGTGAAAATGTTTTATAGTTTTACTTCTCTTCTTAAAAAACATAAATACACACCGTTCAGAATAACACTATTCCAGAATGCATTAGGCTAACATTTGAGCTTTAGAGTAACCCTCTTTTCCATGGTCTTGATCTCGGATACACGGAAGCCGGATAATAGTTTGAAGCCTCATGTCCATTTCAAAACCGAATTTTCACTGAATGTCACACAGTCGCTCTCTGCTGTTTTTCTAGACACGATATATGGGTTCCCAGAAGGAAAATACATTTATGGAAAGCCATAGTCTATAACTCAAGGGTAATGTTGTATGCTGGCTTTGAACCTGAAAGATCTCTATCCTGCTGCATGGACGGTTTTGTAATTTAAGTGCATCCAAGTGTATATTAGGGTCAAAGAAGCAGATTCTTGTGCAAAAATGATTTGAATTACTTGGTATGAAGCTTATGCATAAGTAGTTAACAGCAGTTTGGATGTCGGTAATAAAAAGCACTCTGGAGTGGTGCCTGTGGCTCAAAGGAGTAGGGCGCCGGCCCCATATGCCAGAGGTGGCGGGTTCAAACCCAGCCCCAGCCAAAAACTGCAAACAAATAAATAAATAAATAAAAAGCACTCTGGAGTTCTAAATAACCACATGCCTAGTAAGAAAAACATACAGTATGCTTACAAATCAAGGAATACAGTGTGTATGTGTGTTTGTACACAAGTTGGTTATTTCTGGGTGGTGGTATCATGACTACCTATGCTTTCAATTTTACATCGTTTTAAAATATGTATTTATTTATCCAATAAATATGTGGTACTTTTAATATCAGAAATAGTATATGAATATTTTCTGTCTCACTGACACTGAGGAAATCTCTGGATGATTCATATGAAAGTACACAATAGATTTTAGATGTTTGTAGCTGAATTTCAGAGTTGATGTCAGTTTTGGAAATATAGACTTTGTAATTATTATTGCGTAAGTCATAAAACTAGAGGCTCAATGAGATCCCTCAGTGGGGATATAAAATAAGAAGAGGAAAATCCCAAGAGGATAGCCTGAGGGAATAATGCTGCCACCTCATAAGTAGAGAAAAAAAGAGAATGCACCCTACCCAAGACACAGAGAGAGACTGGTCCAAATGTAAGAGAAAGTGTAGGAAAAACACTCCTTTCAAGAATGTAGGGAAATTGCAAATGCTATATAGAAGCTGATTAAGTCTAGCCATAAATATATTAGTTTATCATTTCAATAAGACACTGGGAAACATAATAATTTAAGTGGAGTGGTGGAGCCAGATTTGGAATTTCTGGGTGTTGAGAATTAGAATAAGAAGTGAAATAAGAAGTGTATATAGATTACCATTTCCTAAGAGGCATCAGTGTAAAGGAAAGGTGAAGATAACTAGACATAACAGGGTGATATGCCAAGGAACAAAAAAGCCATTGACAGAGAGAGACATCTGAGGAAACAGAGATTAGTCACCTGGCATTTCCTCCCAAATTAGTTAGGCACAGGCTAATTTGAAAAATGTTAATTAAATCAGCTGAGGGATAATCACATGTTTGAAACTCCAGAGTGTGAATGTTAAAAGTTAACTTAGCAAAACAGGTACCAATGACAGTGACTGGAGGAGATCGTAATTGTGAAAAATTTGAGGATATTGCATAGAAATGAAGTTAAATCTCTGTAATGCCACAGTTCTCAGACTTTACCATGTTAGGAATCATCTACAAGATGTGTTAAGCACGATACTGGGTTCTACCTCAAGCATTTCTAATTCATTATAATATAAAGGGACCTGATAACCTTCATTTTCAACAAAGTAGATGCTGCTGATAGTACTCTAGAAAACACACTTTGAAGGCCATTGTCATGAAGTTACCAGCATAATCTAGAAACTTGTTACAGAATTATAATCCTATATGATGTAATAATTCAGCCTTTGAAGTCTAATTCTCAGTTTCTTTGTTAAAAATTCTGTGTTACTTAAATTTCATGCCTCATTCCTATGACCCTTTCTAAATAATATCTTACTGTCCAGAAGAGGGATCTGGGTTTAAACCATTCATGAGGGGTCTCTCAGCATTAGTGGACACATGTGATGTACTCACTCAGGGATCCTTTTAAGTCTCTGGTGTAGACTATTTGGGGCAGTTCTGATGTGCAATTATTCCCATTTTTGAATATATCATTTCCATATGGTGCTAACATCTGTTTATAATATTACAGGTTTTCACCAGTTTTCATCACTATCCTTTTGGTGTGTGTGATCTATGGTGATCCCTGGTGAATAGGACTCATCAAACTTCTCTATGATCCTGAGACTTTTTGTTTTGTTTACTTGACTGTTTGAAGCACAGCTTTACTAAACTGTCACCATTATCTCAATTTAGATATTTTCTGCACATCATTCAAACTATATGGAACTTCTAAATCTCTCTCTCTCTCCCTCCTTCATCTCCCTCCTCCCCTCTCTCTCTTTCTGTGAGATAGTCACACACACACACACACACACACACACACACACACGCACGCGCACGCACACACAGTTTGCATTAAATTTATGTGACAGTCCATCAAGTTCAGACACAGAAATAAGAACCCAAAAATAAAGAGAAGGGCCCTCTATTCCCCAAGTGCCTTTCTCCTGTACCAGCCCTTCTTTTTCCCTAGCAGAAATCTCTAAACCAGAAATAGGAGATTGGGGGATTTATATCTTATCTCTATCTTATACCATGTCCCTCTCTTACAAAATCGTTTCAGATATTTTGCAATTGTGGTTAAAAAATTAAAAATTATTTTATGTTAAAATCCTATTTAAGCATATGATACTGCTACTTTTTTAAGATTTCACTTTTGAAAAGCAGGGACCATAATTCTTTTTTCAAGAATGCTTGAATAAGCCTTATTCCTTTTGAATGTTCTTTTCCCACCTCAGAACTGAAGGATGCTTTAGATTGAGCATAAAAAATGACGTGCACATACATGCAAAGATAATACACTCAATAGCCTATTCACATATGGCCCCATCAAATAAACAACAGTTGTAATAACTGGAATGCATGAGCATGACAGCATTCTATCCTCAGATCAGTACATTAGGAAATAGGAAGTAGCTAGTTAAAATAAAAAATACTTCCATATCTAGCAGCTTCCTACAAAATAGAGGCAAAAGGCAGGTGAAGTGTACTGGAGTATTTAACAAACATTTCTTTCTCTATCAAAGATATTGGGTTTTATCCAGAGGCTTATTGTATTGTGCATAGTTAATGTATTTGGCTTCTAGCAGAATCAGATGTACTCTCAAGCTGTGAAATTTAATTGAGGTTTCTCCCTTGCATGTGGCTTTTTGAGACTATGAGGAAATGGTCATATGTTAATGGAATACTTGCAAAGGTAAAATTTTTTGTAATCTTTCTTTTTTTTTTTTTAACATGGCATGCTAGGTTAAAGATAGCTTCAAGTTCTATTCTAATCCTCCCATAGAGAGATGGAGATTAATTCCCCCCCTTTACATCTGTGCTAATTTACCTAATTGGCTGACCAATGGAACATAGCATAATGGAGATGTCCAGGGACTTCCAGAGTTAGGTTAAAAGAATCTTTATAGCCTTTTTGAGTGCTCACTCTGCAGACAGCCAGGCATGTGCCAGTATGTCCAAACGTCCTAAGACCGCCAAGCTGTAAGAAAGCTATTCTAGCTACTGGAAGGGGTCACAGGGAGAACAATGTGAGCTAGTCCTTAGCTGCTGTAGTCATATCAGCCCTGGCTGTGAGAAAAGAAGCCATTTTCAATGTTCCAGCCCCAGATATATCATTTGAAGAGGAATCAAGTTGCTGGGTGCATAACTAGCAGGGTTGGTCTAGCCATCCTCAGCCACACAAGCCACCCTGGCTGAACTTTCAAACATCAGGGAAGAGAGATGGAAACCCTCTCCTCTGTGCTTTGCTCAAAATCGCAATCCATCGAACATTATCAATAAAATAATAGTTGTTTGGTGTCACTAAATTTTAAACTGGTTATGGAATAATGGAGAATGTAATTAGGAATTTTAAAAATCTATCCATCTAGACTGTTCTGTATTTGATACAATCTCCCATATTAACTTTGGTGAAAAGGGCCCAGCCCAACCTGAATCTCAACTCTATCACATTCTGACTGAGAGTCCTTATTTTAAATAATTTATTGGTATAGTCACATGTTAAAATGGCATCTTCTAGAAATTAACAGTGTCTAGCCTGGCATGTAAGAAGTTAAGATGTAACCACTCTCTCTTAATGAAAATTTTGAAGGTTGAAAAAACTAAAAAATCAACAATTCTCCTAAGAACAGGGAGATAATTGAGGTTACAGGGAAAAACGCTGCCCCCTAAATTGGAGATTTAAATAGGCAAATACAGAGAAACTTGACCAACTGCATAAATAAACGATGAGCCGAAACCTTCACAAGAATGAGTGCCAGGGGTGGAAAACCTGAACTGTGATGAATTACCAAAAATTCAGTGATTACAAGTCTGGGTGTCAGGAACTCTGGGAAGACCCCATCACACAAAGGGGCCTCTTCACATTTTTGTGAATTTATCTCTAGATACACAAAGTTTTGCAATGAATATCCAAGAAAAATCTCATGCTTTGTCAAGGAGAGGGAGAAAGTAGCCATTTTGAAATACACAGACATGCTGTATTCTTTTAAAAAGTCTGTCCTCAGGGGAAACTATCTAACAAAAGCCTACTCCACTAGAGTATTATCAAGGTCTAAAGGACTTGGTTGAAGGCAAATATCCCAGTCCATTCTGCTAATGTTGTCCTGTCTCACTTAGGGAGAAAGATGGAGGTGCGTGTGTTAAGTTTATGTTTCAGAGGCACAGACGGCCTTCCTTTCCCCTTCACATTCTGGCCACAGTACTAAAATTCTATTTATAGATGCCTCTTTCACCTTGTACATCATGTCTGATGATCACAAAACAAAAATGACAAGGCATACCGAAAGGCAGAAACACAACTTGACATTACTTGAAGAAACAAAGCAAGAATCAGGGCCAGATTCAGATAGGATAATAAAGTTAGAATCATCAGACTTGGAAACAAAAACAAGTCTGATTAATATGCTAATGGCTGTGACGAGCAAAGTAGAGGACATGTAAAAAAATGTTGTAACAGAGAGAGGAATGTCTTCAATGGGCTTATCAGACTAAGCACAACTGAGACTGAAGATATTAATAGAAACTTGCAAAACTGAAAAGAAAGAAAAAATCAAAACAGAACAAATTACCCAAGAATCAAAAAAGATCAAATAATGGTAAGTAGCTGGGTTCATCTCTTGGTTCTCTATTCTGTTCCATACATCAACCTCTCTGTTTTGTGCCAAATATGCTGTTTTGATCACTATGGATTTATAGTATAGTCTGAGGTCCGGTAGCGTGATTCCTAATGCTTTGTTTTTACTTACCCAAGAATTGTAGAGCAGCTACAAAAAGATGCAATGTAGGTGGAATGTGAATACTATAAGGAGAAGAAAGAGAGAAAAGAATGAAAGAAATATTAACTGAAAATTTATTCCAAATTGATGTAGACAATGAAGCACAGAGACAGAAAGCACAGAAAAAACACCAAGTAGAGTAAATGACCAAAAATGTCCATCTTTCCTTACTGTGTTCTTGGCTGTGCAGAAGCTTTTTGTTTGATTAGGTCCCAGTAGTGTATTTTTGATGCTGCTTCAATTTTCCCAGGGGTTCCTCCTCATAAAATATTCGCCCGGGCTGATTTCTTCAGGAGTTTTCCCTGCACTTTCTTCTAGTATTTTTATAGTTTCATGTCTTAAGTTTACATATTTAATCCAGTGAGAGTCTATCTCACTTAATGGTGAAAGATGTGGGTCTAGTTTCAGTCTTCCACAGGTCACCAGCCAGTTCGCCCAGCACCATTTGTTAAATAGGGAATCTTTTCCCCACTGAATGTTTTTAATTAGCTTATCAAAGATCAAATAACGGTAAGTAGCTGGGTTCATCTCTTGGTTCTCTATTCTGTTCCATATATATACCTCTCTGCTTTTGTGCCAATACCATGCTGTTTTGATCATTATTGATTTGTAGTATAGTCTGAGGTCTGGTAGCGTGATTCCTCCTGCTTTGTTTTTATTTCTGAGTAATGTCTGGGCTATTCGATCCTACAATTCCTCTATTAGGTTTATATCCAGAAAATCAAAAATCACATTATAACAAAGATATTTGTACCAGAATGTTTATTGCAGCCCAATTCATAATTGCTAAGTCATGGAAGAAGCCTAACTGCCCATCGACCCACGAATGGATCAATAAATGGTGGTATATGTACACCATGGAATATTATGCAGCCTTAAAGAAAGATGGAGACTTTACCTCTTTCATGTTTACATGGATAGAGCTGGAACACAGTCTTCTTAGCAAAGTATCTCAAGAACAGAAGAAAAAGGATCCAATGTACTCAGTCCTACTATGAAACTAATTTATAGCTTTCATATGAATGTACTCAATTATACCCCAAGAACAAGGGGAAAAGGAGGGGAGGGGAGGGAGGAAGATGGGTGCAGGAAGGGTAATTGGTGGCACCACACTTACAGTGCATCTTACAAGGGTACATGTGAAACTTACTAAATATAAATGTCTTAACATAATAACTAAGAAAATGCCATTGAAGGCTATGTTAACCAGTTTGATAAAAATACTTCAAATTGTATATAAAACCAGCACATTGTACCCCATGACTGCATTAATGTACACAGTGATGATTTAATAGTAAGAAAAAGGCCATCAAAATCTGTCTTTGTGTGTTTTAAGTGTTGTCTCATTCTAAAATTATGCCAAGCATTAGTTAAGAAGTGGATTAAAAAGAGGGAATCTTAGATTGAAAATAAAAGTTTTCTAATAAAAAGTGGTCTTACAAATAATATTTATCTTCTTGTTTTCTTTTCTTTTCTTTTCTTTTCTTTTTTTTTTTTGAGACAGAACCTCAAGCTGTCCCCCTGGGTAGAGTGCCGTGGCATCACAGCTCACAGCAACCTCCAACTCCTGGGCTCAAGCGAGTCTCTTGCCTCCGCCTCCCAAGTAGCTGGGACCACAGGCGCCCG
>CAUYTI010113427.1:0-13790 GCA_963575145.1 Galago senegalensis | reverse complement strand
GTCCCCCTGGGTAGAGTGCCGTGGCATTACAGCTCACAGCAACCTCCGACTCCTGGGCTCAAGCGAGTCTCTTGCCTCCGCCTCCCAAGTAGCTGGGACCACGGGCGCCCGCCACAAACGCCCAGCTTTTTTTGGTTGCAGCCGTCATTGTTGTTTGGCGGGTCCGGGCTGGGGATTCGAACCCGCCACCTTAGGTGTACGTGGCTGGCGCCTTAGCCAGTTGAGCTATAGGCGCCGAGCCTCAGTGTTGAAATATTAAAGGAGCCTTTTAGCTGTCTGCACTGGGAGGTCTTTGGGATGGATAGTCTGGAGTAGGGGTCAACAGATTTTCCTTTAAAAAGCCAGAGAGTAAACATTTTAAGATTTGCAGGTCATTCAATCACTGTATTTCTGCATTTGCAGTAGGAAGGTAGCCATAGAAAATAATATGCAAATGAATGGGTGTGGCTATGTTCCAGGAAGAGTATTTGTGGACACTGATTTTTTTCTTTTTTTTTTTTTGAGACAGAGTCTCACTTTGTTGCCCTGGGTAGAGTGCCATAGTGTCACAGCTCACAGAAACCTCAAACTCTTGAGCTTAAGTGATTCTCTTGCCTCAGCCTCCCAAGTAGCTGGGATTACAGGCACCTGCCACAACACCTGGCTACTTTTTGGTTATGGTTGTCGTTGTTTGGTAAGCATGGGCTGGATTCGAACTCACCAGCTCCAGTGTATGTGGCTGGCACCCTAGCCACTGAGCTACAGGCACCAAACCGTGAACACTGAAATTTATATTTCCTATAATTTTCACATCACAAAATATTCTTCTTGGCTGGGCACAGTGGCTAATGCCTGTAATTCCAGCACTCTGGGAGGCCAAGGTGGGCAGATCACCTGAGCTCACAGGTTCAAGACTAGCCTGAGCTAGAACAAGACCCTGTCTCTAAAAATAGATGGACATTGTGGCAGGTGCCTGTAGTCCCAGCTACTTGGGAGGCTGAGGCAAGAGAATCACTTGAGCCCAAGAGTTTGAGGTTGCTGTGAGCTGTGCTGCAACGGCACTCTACCAGGGGTGACAAAGTGAGACTCTATCTCAAACAAAAACAAAAACAAAATATTCTTCTTTTGATTTTTGTCAACCATTAAAAAATGAAAAATTGGGCAGCACCTAGGGCTCAGTGAGTAGGGCACCAGCCCCATATACCAAGGGTGGCGGGTTTGAACCTGGCCCCAGTCAAATTGCAACAAAAAATAGTTAGGCATTGTGGTGGGTGCCTGTAGTCCCAGCTACTCAGGAGGCTGAGGCAGGGAAATTGCCTAAACCCAAGAGCTGGAGGCTGCTATGAACTGTGGTACCACAGCACTCTACTGAGGGTGACAGAGTGGGACTCTATCTCAAAAAAAAAAAAATCATTTTTTAATCTGTGTAAAAATAAGTAGCCAGAGAGATTTGGCTCTGGAAAGCTGAGGGCAGGAGATAGAGATGGGGAGTCATCAGGAGATGGTTAGCTTTGAAGCTATCTGAGGCCATCTTCTTGGAACCAAAATGTAAATATGGCTTTTCTTACCTCACAACTGCTACTTACCAGGGGCCAACTGTGGGCCAGGCGCCTATGCTGATAATTGCATTACAAGTGTAATGGCATTCGTTATGACAGCCCTAGGGAGGCTTGGAGGCGAAGCTGCTTGCTCAGGATCATTCACCTCACAAGTAGCAGACTTACCACAAGTTCTCAAGGAAGAACTATAGCCCCTCGGTGCTGACAACACTCTCCCTTTTTATGCCTTTCTTTAAAATTAAAAAATAACTAATAAAAACTTGGTGTCAGATGTGGTCTGCTTTGGGCTATAGGTCGGTCTTGTGTATATTCCAGTGGTGGAACAAACACATTATCTCTGTTTCTCCCTGCCCAGATTGGCCACTGTTCAGTGATCTTGATAACGTGGCACACAGAGACCATGACCATCTGGACAACCACCGGGTGAGCATGGAGGGAGAGGGGCTGCAGGCTCCAGTACCCTTGTGCTGGGATGATAGACTTTCTCCCAGTGGGACTGAGGGTGAATCTTCTATTTCAGGGGTGGGCAGCCCTGCTCTGGTATTATGCCCTGGGCACTGCCAGGAAGGCAGGGGTGGGGACAGCAGGAGGATGCAGATGAACTCCAGCCTCCTTCCCAAGACACAGCTTTCCTTGTGGAAGAGCTGGGTCCAT
This sequence comes from Galago senegalensis, assembly GCA_963575145.1. NCBI lineage: Eukaryota > Metazoa > Chordata > Mammalia > Primates > Galagidae > Galago > Galago senegalensis. The sequence continues at coordinate 11,598 of CAUYTI010113427.1, read as the reverse complement.
TGTAGTCCCCAGAGATGGTTAGATAAAGATAGTGGTAGATGTGGCCAGCACCCTACCCACTGAGAGGTGCAACCTTCTAGTAAGTGCCAGGTTCAGCTCCAAGTTTGGTTTAGCCATGTGTGAGGACAGTTGTCTCATCAGTGGCCTATACTGGTCTCAGATCTGTAAATGTAGCACAGTGAGCCATGATGCTCTTGGATTGGATAAACAGAATGTTTCCTGTAGCTTTAGGTTGACTCAGAGGTAAGAAACTGAAGACATCATATCTACCTTCATATAAATGTATATTATGGTGTCAAATTAAAATTTCTTACAAATTCTGTAAATAAACAGGCTTTACAGAAATATCACACATGCACAGGCCACAGGCATACTTGAAGCTGTGCTCTCAAATTGTTCCAAAGGTTCAAGTTCACTGTTGGCTGCTTTTCAAGTTCACCACTCAGAGTTCTTGAGTGGAAGAAAAAAATAATCATTGCCGATACATCTGTGGTGAGCGTGGGGTCAGACAGCTTAGTTCAAACCCTGGCTCCATTACTGGGTGCCTGTGAGCAAGCAGCTTACCTCTCTTGTGCCTCAGTTTCCTCTTTTCTGAACCAGAGATAATGAGAGAACTGTCAGAGCAGTTGTCTCTATGAGCTTGGTAGATGGTCTCATTTAACCCTCATTATGAGATGTTTATTTTTTATTTCTTCTAGAATAGGTTTTATTCTAGAATTAGAACAAATGTTAGGATTTTAGAATAGGTAACAAATACATTCTCATGTGTTAAAAGGAAAAGGCAAGAAGGATTAGTCTGGTGACTGGTTTCCCCTGCACGATGCCCTCTGCTGCCTGCTTCTTGTCCCCAGTGGTAGCAGCTGCTCTCATTATCTCTGGTTTAGAAAAGAGGAGACTGAAGCACAAGAGAGGTAAGCTGCTTGCTCCCGGTCACCCAGTAATGGAGCCAGGGTTATCTGACCCCACACTCACCATCCTTTGCTGCCTCCTGCCCCTCTCCTTAGGGAAGGTATCCATGTCATTTCTCAGATGAGGAAACTAAGGCTTGGAGAGGTTGGCTATGTTGTCAGGATTTCAGAGCTAGGGTTTAGCACAGTGACTGCCATGCTAGAAAAAAATTTTTTTTCCTTGGGGCCATGACGTTTTGTTAGGTCAAGAGGACAGTGCTCGTAGTTCAGTGGGTAGGGTGCTGGCCACATATACTGAAGCTGGTGGGTTCGAACCCAGGCCAGCTAAAACAATGACAACTGCAACAAGAACAACAAAAAATAGCTGGGCATTGTGGCAGGTGCCTGTAGTCCCAGCTACTTGGGAGGCTGAGGCAAGAGAATCATTTAAGCTAGTGGTTCTGAACCTTCCTAATGTCATGGCCCTTTAATACAGTTCCTTTGGGTCATGATTTGCAGTTGAGAACTGCTGGCTTAAGCCCAAGACTTTTAGGTTGCTGTGAGCTGTGATGCCACAGCACTCTATCCAGGGCGACAGCTTGAGACTCTTTCTCAAAAAAAAAAGATAGGTCAAGAGGCATGTGAGTTATATATGCTTCATGGCACCCTGGCCTCAAAACTAGAGTCTTATAGCTTAGGAGTGACCCTGGAGAGTAGGACAAGGTGCCCAAAGTTGTGGAACTCCTGGGTAGGGCTTGTGATCCATTTTCAAAAACAGCCTTTCACAGCCAGGTGCAGTGGTGTGCACCTGTTGTCCCAGCTACTCAGGAGGCTGAGGCAGGAGGGTCACCTGAGCCCCACCCCCCAAAAACAGCCTTTGTCTCAGCAAAATGAACACTTTAATTTTATTGTACATAAATTATACCTTAATTTAAAAAGCTGAAATTGCTGGGCGTGTTGGCTCATGTCTGTAATCCCAGCACTCTGGGAGGCCGACACGGGCAGATCGCCTGAGCTCACAAGTGGGAGACCAGCCTGAGCTAGAGCAAGACTCTGCCTCTAAAAATAGCCAGGCATTGTGAAGGATACCTGTAGTCCCAGCTACTCGGGAGGCTGGAGAGGCTGAGGCAAGATAATCACTTGAGCCCAGGAGTCTGAGATTGCTGTGAGCTATGAAACCATGGTACTTGAGGATGACAAAGTGAGACTCTGTCTCAAAAAAAAAAGCTGAAATTGTTTTTTAAAACACCCATCAGCCTTTTAGTCCACACAAAACAGAGGTAGGGAGGGCCTTTTGAGGATAGCATAGCTCCTTGGACTAGAGTGGATCCCTGGCCAGACCAGAGACCCAGGATTTCATTGTATGTGTTTGAATGGCTCCTGGCTATCTACAAGAGTGATCCAGGTTTCATGTTTATGCTGGTGACACCAAGTTGCTTTTAAAAATATATTTAAGTAACATACAATGAAATCAAGAAGCATGAATTCACAAAAGTGGTTTTATCTTGAGTGAAAAGAGAATAGGATGAGAAGGGGACACACAGAGTTCCAAATTTTAGTTCCTTTTAAAAATAAAAATTTTCAAGTAATCTGTAGTGTTGGGAGTTGACAGAGTCAGGTGGTAGGTGCATTAGAGTTCATTTTAGAATCTTTGGTACTTACTTATGTGTCTGAAATACCTCTTAGTAGAATAGTGCCTCAAGGCATGGGATCCCGGCAGTCCCTAGGGAGGGCTGCAGTAACTAATGGGGCAGGCAATGTGCAGGAAGTGATGGAACTCGGGGTTGGTAGGCACATGACTGAAGCTTTAGAGATTCCAAATTATACCAGACTCCCTTTCAGACTAGAACACAGATCTGGAATATAAGAGACATGCCCAGGCGACCTGTGCCATTTTAGTTGAGGGCTTTCTGGTAGTAAATATTGTTCCCAAGGCTGTATTTTTGTCCATGGGTCATAGACCCCAAACCAGCCTTTGTTTTTCTACCTGTGAAATAGGTGAGTCACCCTGAGTAAAGCATTTACTGAGATCCACATTTTCAGAGTGTAACACCCTGTTTCATCCTCGTAGCCAGCCCTTTGATGTAGGTGCTGCAATGCGTCCACTTTGTTGAGGACACTGAAGTTCAGAGAGGGTAAACAACAGCCCAAAGGTTGGAGCTGGGAAGTACCAGAACCAGGATTCCAGCCCAGGCAGTCTGGCTCCAGAGCTCACGGTCTTCACTGTCACTTTTCACTGCTCCCTTGTCACCCAGCCAGCAAGGGGCAAGTAGGAAGAGGATGCTAAGTGAGGTGATGGACAAAGGGGAGAAAGCCAATGAGTAGAATGTTCAGATGTCCCCAGGTACTCGGAGGACCACTAGGATCCTAATTCTGACTTCTCTCCACAGGACTCTGAGACTAGTGGGGACAGTGGATACCCCAGTGAGAAGCGGGGTGAGCTGGATGACCCTGAGCTCCGAGAACATGTAAGGAACCCACAAGAGATGAGATCAGAGTCCCCTGTTGCCTCCTTTATACTCCAGGAGGATAAAAACTTCCCTTCCTGAAGGGGGAATATGAGTGGGTCCTGAGAAGACAAGACGAAATTAAAATAAACAAGATTACTTCAGATAAAGATAAAGGCAGAGGAGAAGATAAAACAGGATCATGTAGATCAGTCAGGGGGCAAGTGAGGAAGGTTAGATAGAAGGTTGAAAATGGCTGACAGATCTTACAGTACGGCAGGAGAAGAGAGGATGCTGGGTAACAGGCGGGACCAGCACCCGCAAGGGTGAAGAGGGCCTGGCCTCAAGGCACAGGGTCAGTTTCTTCAGGTCCCCTACCCATAGCATCCTAGGAGTGTCAGCCATTTAAAGGCTGTACTTACCATGTGCCCAAATTGAGGCTGCACCGCAGGGCCAGTCTTGCTTGGAGGCATCTGGTCTCAGCTTTATGACTGTGAATATAAAACATGCAGTAAGATCTTTGTCTAAATGAAGGACTTGGCACCATTTCTCCAGTGGCTTTGTAGTGGGATCCGGTTCCACCTGTCCATACAGGGCGAGGGACCACGAGGCTGTGGCTGCCCCTGCACACCATTCCTGCCTATGACCCAGCATCCCATCTGCTGGACAGACCTGGGAGGGTGTAGCTGGTTGTCAGGAGGAAGTTCTTGGCAGGAAACTGCTGCCCTTTGCGTCACTGTCATCTCTGCCTCCATTCAGGGCCACTCAAACAGCAGTCGGCGGTATGAGTCTGACGAAGACAGCCTGGGCAGCTTTGGACGGGTAATGCACCTCGGGGCATCCTGGGCACCCCTGCCTGTCCGCCTCCTCCGGGCTCTGTTGCTGTTTCTCCTCCTTTGTGTCGCTGCTGCCTGCCGGTCTGTCTACATGTCCTAAAGGAAAATTTTGCAAAGGAACACATCCCCTCGGCAAATACTTTCTGAGCCTGTGCTCTGGACAGGATGCCAGGGGATTTGCGGGGTGGATTAGGGCAGGAAAGGACATCACAACAGCTATGGCTCATGTCGTAAAGTGCCTGCCTGCCTGCCTGCCTTAGAGGCCTCGCAGCATTAAATCAGTTTACTTCTTACAGCCACCCAGGGATATGTTACTGATCCCCATACTATGGATGAGAGAACTGGGGTCTCATGTTCATATGTCCAACAAGAATCTTAGGTGATGGTCATCATTGGGCCAGTCTGGAAGTGACCTGCCCACTGTTCTAGCTGATTCCCTAACATGCTTTGAACCTCTCACCTCCAAGCCTTGCTAAGGGGAATCTCACTCCTCACAAGGTCCTTCCTCCTCCTCTGGTCATCACTCCTCAAATTCTACCTGCTCTCCAAGCCTAGACCCTAGTGGCTTCTTCTCCTAGAGTCTCCACTGCCCACCTTGCAGGCTTGATTCTGGTTCCTCCCAGAACACCGATTATTTAACATGGGATTTTTGTGTATGTGTGTGGGGGGGTGGGTTGGGGTCTCCTCTGTTTTGTGGAGCAGAGTTGCTCAACTGTGGCACTTTTGGCCTTCTGAGCTGGTCATTTTTTGCTGTGGGGGCTGCCCTGTGCATCATAGCACACATACGGGCACCCACAAAACTGCCTGGATTTATCCTACAAGAACCTCTGGACAGGGTGTCTTTGGCTGAGAGAAATGATGTGTTTTCTAAACCCATTCTCTGAATCTTCCTGTGGATGCTGTCCATAGCATTATGGTGATTTTGCAAAGGAAAGCAAAGTGGATTAGCAGGAAGGTGTGAAGACAGACTCTTCTGGTGCCTTATATGGGGAGCTGGCAAAGGGAGTTGCTACATTGATAAATGAGAGGGAAACACTTCCTTGAGTGTCTGTTTTGCCAGCCTATTGCTAGTGGAATTTAAACTGTTAAAATTGGAGATGAAGGCTCAGTGCCTGTCACTCAGTGGTTAGGGTGCTGGCCACATACACCAAGGCTGCTGGGTTCTAACCTGGCCCAGACCCGCTAAACAATGACAACTGCAACAACAACATAAAATTAGCTGGGCGAGGGCGGTGCCTGTGGCTCAAAGGAGTAGGGCACTGGCCTCATATACTGGAAGTGGCTGGTTCAAACCCAGCCCCAGTCAAAATAAATAAATAAATAAATAAAATAAAATAAAATAAAATAAAAATAGCCGGGCATTGTGGTGGGAGCCTATAGTCCTAGCTACTTGGGAGGCTGAGGCAAGAGAATCCCTTAAGCCTAGGAGTTAGAGGTTGATGTGAGCTATGACACCACCATACTCTACCGAGGGCAACATAATGAGACTATCTCAAAAAAAAAAAAAAAACTGGAGATGTATTTGTCCAATAAAATTTTGATATCACGAGGGTTCACTCTCTACCCCTCTTGGCAGCCAGGCTCCTGTGTAGTGGGGGTTGCCGACAGGTGTAATGACGGGCCCACCCCAGTCTCACACTTCTCTGGCTGGTTCTCTCCTTTTAGGTTTGTGTGGAGAAGTGGCATCTCCTCAACTCCTCTCGCCTCCACCTGCCAAGGGCTTCAGCTGTGGCTTTGGAAGTGCAAAGGCTTAATGCTCTGGACCTTGAAAAGAAAATTGGGAAGTCAATTCTGGGGAAGGTATTGGTGATGCCCATTTCCAGAGTCCCCTCTGCACTAACCCAGAGGTCCCTGGCTCACACCTCTCCTCTGCTAAGTGCTTCCTCCCCAGGCTGGCTGGGTGGCCCTGGGGTGCAGCTCTGGCCTCTTAGACTGCTGGGCCAACAGCAAAGTCTGTGTGGCAGGTCCATCTGGCCATGACACGCTACCATGAGGGCAGGCGCTTCTGTGAGAAGGATGAGGAGTGGGACCGCGAGTCGGCAGTCTTCCATCTGGAGCACGCAGCTGACCTGGGCGAACTGGAAGCCATCGTGGGCCTGGGACTCATGTACTCACAGCTGCCCCACCACATCCTGGCGGACGTCTCCATGGAGGTGCGGGAGGAGAGGGGAGTCTGGTCACCCCACCACTTGCCTGCTTCCCTTCCAGGAAATCATTCATTCACCTGCCTCCTGGGCTAGAGGTTTATGCATGGCACAGAAATGTCCTGGCCACTGGTCTCAGGGCAGCTTCTTCAAAGTTAGTTGAAACTAGCCAGGTGGAGTGGCTCCCACCTACAATTCCAGCAGTTTGGGGGGCTGAGGCAGGAACATTGCTTGAAGCCAGGAGTTTGAGACCAGCCTGGGCAACATAGCCGACCTCATTTTTATAAAAAATTTAAAAATTAGCCAGGCACGGTGGTGCACACCTATATTCCAGCTACTCAGGAGGCTGAGGCAGGAGGATCACTTGAGCCTGGGAGTTCAGGGCTGCAGTGTACCACTGCACTCCAGCCTGGGCAACAGAGCAAAACCCTACCTCTTAAAAAAAAAAAGCAAAGTTGAAACTGGCAGAATTGATCTGTCTTTGGAGAGTGAGTAGAAAGTGACAGTCACACTTCTAGGCAATGGGAGATGGTGTGATGGGAGAAGCAGAGGCACTGTTGAAGACACATGAGGAAGGTGTCAATGCAGGCTTTCTGTGCATCAGTTCCAGGTGGCCAGAGCAAAGCCTGGCACTCAGTAGCTGCTCATAAATGATGGGTGAAGGGATCTCTATGTTAAACCTAAAGGCCCAGTGGCAGTGAGCCAGGTATAATGGGGGTGTGAGGAGTTCGGGTAGAGGGAATAGTGTGTGCTGGGGCTGGAGGTGAAGACAAGGTGGTGAATCAGAGGCCAGGAGGCAGATCAGTTCAGCTGGGGCTGGGGCATGAGCAGGAGAAGGAATTGACACAGGAGAGTGGGCCAGGCCCAGATCTAAAGCAGCAGGATGTGCACAGGTAGGGAAATCATATGGGGGTTCTGTTCCTTCTTCCTTCCCTGGTCCGAGGGCACAGGGAGAACTGGAGTAAGTGAATGGGATTTGGTAAGACCCAGGGAATATGATCTTTTCCTAGAAGTTAAGAGGCCCTGGAGGGGCACGTGATCCCAGCACATCTAATCCCATCCTTGCCATTGTGTGGGCTAAGGTTGTGAACAGACAAGTGGTGGCAGGCATGTTAGCTATTCAAGAGGCTGAGGTCGAAGGTGGCTTGAGCCCCGAAGTTTGAGGTTGCTGTGAGCTGTGCTGGTGCCACTGCAGTCCAGCCTAGGTGAAACCTGTCTCAAAAAAAAAAAAAAAAAAAACTCCTTTCTTTCCCTCATCCTCTCATTTTCTGAATAACAGATAACCCATTATGATTCCTTACATACTCATGTAATTTCAGAGTATATTAGTCTCCTAAGACTACTTTTTTTTTGAGACAGAATCTCAAGTTGTCACCCTCGGTAGAGTACTGTCGTGTCACAGTTCACAGCAACCTCAAACTCTTGGGCTCAAGCGATTTTTTTGCCTCAGCCTTCCAAGTAGCTGGGACTACAGGTGCCCACCACAACGCCCAGCTAATTTTTGTTGCAGTTGTCATTGTTATTTAGCAGGCCCTGGCTGGGTTCGAACCCGCCAGCCTTGATGTATATAGCTTGTGCCCTGCCCACTGAGCTACAGGCACTGCCCTCCTAAGACCACTTTAACAAGTTAGCACAAACTGGGTGTGGCTTATAACAACGGAAATGTTTCCTTTCAGAGTTCGGGAGGCTAGAAGTCTAAAATCCAGGTGTCTGCAGGACCATGTCTGAGGGCTCGGGTGAGGGGTCCTTCCTTGTTTCTTCTAGCTGCCGGGGGTTGCCGGCCGTCTTCCTTGGAAGGGATCACTCCAATCTCTGTCTTGGTTTCCACATGGCCTTCTCCCTGTGTGTCTCTGTTACTTCTGCTCTTATAAAGGTATTAGTCATGGGGGATTTAGGGCCCACCTAAAATCTAGCATGACTTCACCTTAACGTAGCCAGTTACATCTTCTCAGACCCTGTTTTCAGATCAGATCGCATTCTGAGCTTCTGGCTGGATATAAATAACTGGAGAGAAACTGTTCAGCGCAGTATACATTTTTCTACATGCAAATATGAAATGGATTCTTATTTTCATCCTCCTCTTTTTACTCCAAAGTTGACAGGCATACTACAGTGCTCCTGGACTTTGCTTTTTTTAACTTGACAGCATCTTAGGGGCATTTTTTTCTCACTGGTATAGAGATGTTTCCTGTTTCTTTTTGATAGCTATGTAATGTTCCACTATATGGGTAGGACATCCTTTATTTAACCTGTGCCCTATTGATGGACACTTGGGTTGGTTCCATTCTTCTGATATCACAAAAAATTGCTACAGTAACTGGCCTTGTACATATTAGGTTGAACCTCGTAAAACTTCTATTTTTATAGGTCACAGATGGTAGAATATTGGTAGTTTCCTATGGTTCAGTTCAATGTATCATTTGGAATGTGGGCAAGGGATAATCCAGAGGTCTTTTTATTTCTTGTTTAAGGTCAGTGGTTCTCAATCTTCCTAATGCTGTGGCCCTTTAATACAGTTCCTGAGGGTCACAACCCACAGGTTGAGAACCGTTGTTTTAGATGATGACGAGGAGCCTTGGTTGGTAGACGGGAACTTTCATTTGTGTTTTTATGCTCCTTGAGAGCAGAACCGAGTATTTTATGTTCCTTGAGAGCAGAACCAAGCTTTCAGGGGTGAGGAGGGAATGTGCACATTTATATGTATGTAAATATATTATAAATTTTGCTGATATAAAGAACATATAGATAGGCCTATATATAGATAGGCTTATGCCTACAATCCTAGCACTTTGGGAGGCTGAGATGGGAGTATCACTTTAGGCCAGGAATTTGAGACCAGCCTGAGCAAGTGGGACCCCCATCTCTAAAGAAAATTAAATTAGTCAGGCATGGTGGGGTACACCTGTAGTTCCAACTACTGGGAGACTGAGGCAAGAGGATCACTTGAGCCCAGGAGTTTTAAGTTGTAGTGAGCTATGATGATGCCATTGCCCCCTCTAGCTAGGGAGACAGAGCAAGACCTTGTCTGTATGTCACATATAGCTTACAAATAACAATAAAATAATACTCTTTATCATTAAATCCATATAGTCAATTGATTTTCATAATATACTTTGCCAATTTTTTTCAAATTCTTGTATCCACAGCCAATCTGTGGTTGCAATTCATGAGAGTGCAATCTGACATAAATGAGTAGGATAAAAGTGAGATGTGTTAGAAATAGAACTTCAGGCTTGGCGCCTATAGCTCAAGCGGCTAAGGCACCAGCTACATATACCAGAGCTGGGGGGTTCGAATCCAGCCTGTGCCTGACAAACAACAATGACAACTATAACCAAAAAAAAAAAAAAAAAATTTAGCGAGGTATTGTGGCAGGTGCCTATAGTTCCAGCTACTTGGGAGGCTGAGGCAAGACAATCGCTTAAGCCCAAGAGTTGGAGGTTGCTGTGAGCTATGATGCCATGGCACTCCACCCAGGGCAACAGCTTGAGGCTCTGTGTCAAAGAAAAAAAGAAATAGAAAACAGGTTTGGTGCCCATAGCACAGTAGTTACAGCACCAGCCACATACATTGAGGGTGGCAGGTTCCTTCTGGGCCCAGGCCAGCTAAACAATGACAACTGCAACAAAAAATAGCTGGGTATTGTGGTGGGCACCTGTAGTCCCAGTTACTTGGGAGGCTGAGGCAAGAGAATCGCTTAAGCCCAAGAGTTGGAGGTTGCTATGAGCTGTGACGCCATGGCACTCTGCCAAGGGTGACATAGTGAGACTCTGTCTCAAAAAAAATAAAAAAAGAAGAAGAACTTAATTTGCCATTGATGTGAGCAACTTCCTTCTTGAATCAGATCCAGTTTTAAATGCTGGAAGAATATTTCTTTTTTTTTCTTTCAGATTAATATAAGGGCATTTATGATTAAGTAACCTTGTTTGCATTTATTAGGTAAAGTCCCAGTTGTTGAGCCTGTCACCCAAGAGGTGTGCCATATACCCCTACATTGTGCTCATTAGGTGAAAGCAGACCAATCCCCTCCCGGGAAGAATACTTCTTAATTTCCTGTGCTAGTTATAGAATGACCACAGACATGACCCACTTTTGAATTTAATCTGCAGATTAATGTTTTCCATCCTTTCATCAGTTTAGATAATTGAAAAACCATTAAATCAAACCTTGTTTTGCAGCATCATCTGCTTTCTGTGGGGTAAGTGCTCCTACAATGGCCAATTTCATGTTACCGGGATGGTATCATTGAAAGAATTGGGGAGAATGGGCAGTAATGCATCACTATACAGTGTTTCCATCATACACATGCAGTAACTACTAATTCTCAACCACAAGTTCTTTTTTTTGGAGACAGAACCTCAAGCTCTCACCCCAGGTAGAGTGCCATAGCATCACAGCTCACAGCAGCCTCCAACTCCTGGGCTCAAGCAATTCTCCTGCCTCCGCCTCCTAAGTAGTTGGGACTGTAGGCCCCTGCCACGGGGCTATTTTTAACGCCCGGCTATTTTTTGGTTGCAGCCGTCATTGTTGTTTTGGCAGGCCCGGGCTGGATTCGAACATGCCAGCTCATGTGTGTATGGATGGTGCCTTAGCCACTTGAGCCACAGGCGCTGACCCTTTTTTTTTCTTTTTTTTAGAGATAGAGTTTCACTTTATCACTCTCAGTAGATAAGCTGTGGCGTCACAGCTTATAGCAACCTTCAACTCCTGGGTTTAGGCAATTCTCTTGCCTCAGCCTCCTGAGTAGCTGGTACTACAGACGCCTACCACAATGCCTGGCTATTTTTTGGTTACAGTTTGGCCTAGGCCAGGTTTGAACCTGCCACCCTCAGTATATAGGGTTGGCTCCCTGCCCACTGTGCCACAGGCACTGCCCAAGATCTGGAGACATTTGATTTTCGTAACTAATGAGGTGCTACTGGCATCTGGTGGGTAGAGAGTGGGGATTTTGTTAAACATCATGCAAAACTCAGGACAGCCCTGCGACATGAAGAATTTATCTGGTCCAAAATGTCTATAGTGCCAAGATTGAGAAACCCTGAAGCAGATAGAAATAACTTCAAGAGTATGGACTATAGTAAGATATTGTAAAGATAATTAGGAAGTGATGAGTTTTGAATATTTATTTCCTTGGTTTCTTTTCTTTTTTTTTTTTTTTTTTGAGACAGAGCCTCAAGCTGTCCCCCTGGGTAGAGTGCCGTGGCATTACAGCTCACAGCAACCTCCAACTCCTGGGCTCTAGCAAGTCTCCTGCCTCCACCTCCCAAGTAGCTGGGACCACAGG
>CAUYTI010113426.1:0-17060 GCA_963575145.1 Galago senegalensis | reverse complement strand
TGGCGTGCTTCCAAGTATTGGTCGATTTCCTTCAGATTGTCATATTTCTGGGAATAAAGTTTCTTGTAATATTCATTAAGGATTTTTTTAATTTCTAAGGGGTCTGTTGTTATTTCATCTTTACCATTTCTGATTGATGAGGTTAGAGATTTTACTCTTTTTTTCTTGGTTAGGCTGGCCAAAGGTTTATCTATTTTATTGACCTTTTCAAAAAACCAACTTTTGGATAAATTGATCTGTTCTATAATCCTTTTATTTTCAATTTCATTGAATTCTGCTCTAATTTTGGTTATTTCTTTTCTTCTGCTGGGTTTGGGATTAGAATGTTCTTCGTTTTCCAGTTGCTTAAGATGTCCCATTAAGTTGTTAACTTCCTCTCTTTCTGTTCTCTTGAGGAAGATTTGTAATGCTATAAATTTCCCCCTTAGGACTGCCTTTGCGGTATCCTAGAGGTTCTGGTAACTTGTATCTTCATTATCATTATGTTCTAAAAATTTGGTGATTTCCCTCTTAATCTCATCTTTGACCCATCTATCATTCAGCATAAGGTTATTTAGCTTCCATGTTTTTGTACAAGACTGCAAATTCCTGTTGTGACTGAGTTCAACTTTTATTCCATGATGGTCTGAGAAGATGCATGGAATAATTTCTATTCTTTTAAATTTACTGAGGTTAGACTTATGACCTAAGATGTGATCAATTTTGGAGTATGTTCCATGAACTGATGAGAAAAATGTGTATTCAGTTTTGTTAGGATGGAAAGTTCTATAGATGTCTGTTAGGTCCAAAAGTTGAATAGTTAAATTTAAATCTAAGATTTCTTTGCTCAGCTTCTTTTTGGAGGATCTGTCCAACACTTCCAAAGGAGTGTTGAAATCTCCAACTATGATGGAGCTGGGAGAGATCAAGTTGCTCATGCCACTTAGAGTCTCTTTTATAAATTGAGGTGCATTCTGGTTGGGTGAATAGATATTGATAATTGAGATCTCATCATATTGAGTATTGCCCTTAACAAATACAAAGCGGCCATCTTTATCTTTGCCTCATCACCCCCATAAGATAGATACCACCTGCCAATGTGCACCAAGGGGCTGTGTAGGATGAAAGATGAAAGGACAAAAAGATGAGAATACCATAACTCTGGAATGATGACAGGCACCATTACTCTTAGATCAGTTCGGATTGGGCCAGAACAGGACAAGGTCAGAATGAATGGGCCAAGTACTATTATGATAAAAGTTAACCAGCTAAGTGCTGTAACAAATTGTTTTACTTATCCATTAGATGCTAGATCTGCATTATATTACCTAACTGCTAATTGTTATCTAACTGCCCTTTATATTACCTATTGGCTAAACCGCTAAATTGCAAGGTTCTCTTCTATAAAAGAGGTCATTGTGACCCCATGCTTGCTTTTTGCTTCTTTTGCCAACTTTCTTTTTGCTTCTAATTGCTAACTTTCAGCCCACCTGTTTGGCCCCTTGCCAACTTTCAAACTAGAAAAACCTCAACTTCACCCCCTCAATGCTCTCTCACTTAGTCTGCATCAGACTTTGCTGAGACAGCCCCACAGTTAATAAAAGATTCCTTTTTGAAATTCTAATTTGAGTTGGTGGTCCTTATCTAGCCCCATAACGGTTCTCATTCCTGGACACATATCCAAATTATAAACACCAATTCAAACCAACCGGGTGGTGAGGAGAACTCAAGACCAAGAACAAATGATACCAAGTTAACTTGTATGATAAACATGTAACCCAACCACAAGGAAGGAAGAAAGAGAGAAAAGAACAAACCTCAGTAACTTTGGAAAACGGGATTTTTGACTTGTTCAAAGACTGATGACAAAAAGGACTGTACACAAATGCTGTGGTAAGTTTGTTTCCCACTGGGGTTATGGATTAACAATTCTGAAACTGGTCTGTGTGTTCACTAGGACTGTACGAATAAGTAAAATGAACACTGGCCTTCTAAGGAGAGTGCAAGTCTGGGTGCTGGATTCAATCTGAGGTTTCAATATGAATTCATGCTTTCAGGGTATATCCAGATAGATGGAGAAATCAAGTGAATGTTTGTGTACATGAAGTGCACACAGAGACTCTTCCTACCTCCATTTGCTGAGAGAGCCCAGGTGGAACAAGCCTGTCCAGCACTCAGTGCTGGGTTTCTAAAGCCTTTTCTTTTATAAAAGCAGCCAGAGCTCGATGTAGAAGGGAGTGATTGATGTCAGAGCTGGGGCAGGGAAAAGGCAAGCTGAGCCTGGAGCATTTGTGGTGGCAGAAAATAGGGAAGCACTGAGGAAGTGCTGGGTCTTGTCAAAAGGGCATGGGCGCCAGCTTAAAGGAGCTCCTCGTGGCCAAAGCTGGAAGGATTGGAATGACAAAATAAATGCCAATACTATTGGCTTATATAACCCATGGCATAAAATAAACTTCCACAAGTGCTATAAATAAATAATAATAAATAAATTGGGAGAGGGTACAACTCTTCTATACAAAAGAACTTCTGAAAGGAACTCTCTATCTTTAATCCTTTTTTGTAAGTAGTTAGAAGTAGGAAGTTAAAAAAATTAATAAGTCTGCCAGGAAAATTGAAACAAATGTTTGAAAACTAAGAAAATAAAGCAAAAATATACTCAATGGGATCTTTTTTGGGGGGATGGTTAATGTGACAGTACATATTATCAGGCTAAATGGTTGTGTTTCTAAGGTAGCATCTGAGTTGTAGTTGAGTCCTTCACTCAGAAGGGTCTTATATACCTGTACATTGTATTGTACCCATGAGGTGGAAACTTACCAAATCTCCCTTTCCCCCTTCTTCAATTTAATTGTATTTTTCTCTCATGTGGGCCTATAGTTATTCATCTACTAGTTTCAACTTAGTATTGAGTACATGGATGCTTGATTTTCCATTCTTGAGATACTTAGGAGAATATTCTCCAGTTCATGGGGATCTTGATATTGAAGTTATCAGGCAGACACTAAAATGTCTATTATTATTAACATGCTCATTAAAAATGGAATATATTTTTTAAAGAATTAAATGGGGGAGGCAGAGAAATTGGCATGAGCAAGATTGCTGACTGGAAGCTCCTAGCACTCGTCCCCCTCACAAAGTCAGTTAAAACAGCAGACAAACAACCACATTTTGATGAAATAACAAATCAGATCAAGTGAGTAGCAGAAACCCTGTAGATGACATAGACCCAGGGCAGCCACACAAATGCAGAAGGAAACACTTTTGCCTCTGCTACCTCCTTCCCTCCTTGGGATCAGCTTGGAGATAGGAAGGACTTCTTCCTGGAGGGAAAGGTCATCAAGGGACCCCAGCCACCCTCACCACCCCTTGAACACCTGTGGTTCCTCACCACTAGAGACTCCTGAATACTCACAGTTGCTAAGTCCCCACCCTCACCCCCAAGGGAGCTGCCTGGAGTTCACATAGCTGCACTGCTTCCCCAGGGAAGGAGCCAACACTGTTCCCCACCTTCCATGGATCTCTCAGATATGTTGCACATTTTGGACCTGGGGCCACTGCTGGAGCATGTCCTGTATGGGGCAAATAACCATGGTGCCCCTTTCTCTCTAGGCTTTGTCAACACTGAACCACCCCTGCCTGGCCAGCCACCATCCCCAAGTTGGTCTGCTGCTACCCTGTGGGGCCACTCTGAACAGAGCTGCTCTGTCTGCCCTTCTCAGTCATGACTGCACCCTGTCCCTGGGTGAGGAGCTAAAGCAGTGTCTGGAGTCCCAGGAGAATGGTGTCTTGGCCAGGCAGACAGTAATGCCTCCTGAGTTAAAGTAGGAACCTGCCTCCCAGGGAGTTAGTGCCTCGACCCAGGTGAGCAGCTCTGCATCCCAGGACTGGGCTAGTGTGGTACTCTGTGACCCAGGGAATGGGACATTGGCTGAACTGAGACACCTTGCCCTACAGTCTGAATAATTGTAGTCCCCTGCTTCCCAGACTAGGCCCCTAGGGTCTAAGCTGCGGAGATACCCCCTTCCCAGAAAGTGGAGTCATTGCTTTGCTGTTTTCCACTGGATAAGGCCCAAGCAACTGCTGTGCTCAGCCACCTCAGGGTCCTTGCTGCTGCTATGCCTGCCTAACAGAGTCTGAGGTACTTGCTTATCCCACTATCTTAGTGTCCAGACCACCACTGTGCAGTGCCTCATCCCCCAGGGCCTGAGTCACCACTGGGCCTTCTCCGCTCTGTTCTTGAACTGCAGATGTACAGTTGGGCCCACGGTTTTCCTTGGGCCCAGACCTTTAGCACACCTCTTCTGACTGAAAGCAAAGGGATGAAAGGAGGTACTTCATGCACTGGTAACCAAAGAGAGTAGGGGTGACCACCCTTATATCAGCTAAAATAAACTTCAAAAACTGTTACGAGAGGCCAAGAAAGTCATTATTTAATTATAAAGGGCTAAATTCATCATGAGGACATAATAATTACAAACATATATACAATTAACAATAGACACAGCAAATATTAATGGACATGAAGGGAGAAACAGCTATATGAGAACAGGAGGGAACTTCAATATCCCTCTTTGAACAAAGGACAGATTGAGAAAGCATAAAATTAATAAATAAATACTATAATTAAGCTGCAGTTTAGATAAAATGAAACACATAAATACATACAGAGCTTCCTATCCAATAGCAGCAGACCACACATTCTTCTCTAGAACACATGGAACATTTTCCAGGATAGACTGTATGGTGTGCACAAAACAAATCTTAACAAATTTAGGAACATCATAATTATATCAAGTATTGTTTCCAACCACAATGGCATAAAACTAAAAATCAATAACAGCAAGAATTTTTGGAAATTCACAAATTTTTACAAAGTAAAAATCATTCTCTTGAATAACCAATGGGTCAAAGAAGAAATAGAAAATGAAATGAAAACATTTCTTGAGACAAATGACATAAGTAAAACAACACACCAACACCTATGAAATGGAATGAAAGCAATTCTAAGAGGGTAGTTTATAGCAATAAATACATTAAAAAAGAAGAAAGATCCTAAGTAAATAGCCTGGCATTATGCCTCAGGGAAATAGAGAATGAACAAACTAAACAGAAAAAAAAAGGAAATAATAAGATCAGAAAAGAAATAAGTCAAGTAGGGAATATGAAAAAAAACAATTAAATTAAGAGTCAAAGGGTTTCTTGAAATAGAAAAATTGACATATCCTTAGCTACACTCTGAAAAAAGAAAGAAGATTCAAATAATATAAAATTGGAAGTAAAAGTGGACACATTATGACAGATACCTCAAAAATGAAAAGAAACATAAGAGACTATTTTGAATAATTATATACTAAAACATTTCATAATGTAGAGAAAATGAATAAATTCCTGGAAAAATACCAAAGTTTTTTCAAGAAGAAATAGAAAGCCTAAATAGACAAATAATGAACAAAGAGACTAAAATAGTAATTTAAAATCTCCCAATAAAAATACCAAGATAGAGGAAATATTTTCTAATACATTTTATAAAGCCAGAATCACTTTAGTATCTAAGCCAGACAAAGACACAAGAAGACTACAAGCCAGTATTTCTGAAGAATGCTGATGCAAAAATCCCCAATAAAATTAGCAAACCAAATTCAACAACACATCAAAATGTTTGTTGAATAAAACAAAGGGGATTTATTCCTTGCATGCAAGGTTGGTTTGATCTATGCTAATTAATTGATGTGTTATATCATGTTAACAGACTGAAGGACAAAAACCACATGGTCATCTCATTAACACAGACAAAGCATTCAACAAAGGTCTGTAGCCCTTTGATAGAAACTTTTAATAGTTTCAGTGTAGAAGAAACATTCCTCAACATAATAGGTCTCTTCAGTGTGTTGTTTTTGCTGATTGGAGTACAGAGTAGCCACAAATATCTGTGTGCCATTCACTGTCATCAGCATCTCACTCATTTTCTCCAGTTTACCCCAAGTGGTTCAGTGCTCCTGTTACTGTCATTGTACCTATGGGACGGGATCAGAGTGAGCTGCCTGTGAAAATCCCTCGACTGATGGGGAGAGGGAACACTCATGCCAATTCCTTCCTGTTACTTTCATAACCATGGGTCTAAGGGAGTTAGCTCTCTGTGCATGGTGTTTTGCCAGCTTGGAGGAAGGAAGTCTGAAATGACTATTTTTCTTACCAGTTTCAGCTGAAATAGTATTTGATAAAATTCAACATCCTTTGTGATAAAAGCTCTTAATAAACTGGACTGGATGTTATTTTTAAAAGTGAAATAGACTGGGCACAGAAAAAGAACTACTGCATGTTTTCATTCCCATGTGGGAGCTGAGAAAGGTTGATCTCATGAAGGTAGAGAGTAGAATGATGGTTACAAGAATGCGGGAAAGGTAGTGGGAGGGGAGAATGAAGAGAATTTGGGTAATGGGTAGAAAAATGCAGTTATACAAATAGTTCTGTTTAAATTGCACAAAAACTTTACAGCCACCCCATATATAAGGAATAAGGTTTGGTATTAAAAAGCACAGTCAAGTGACTATAATCAATAACAATTTATTGTATGTTTCAAAATAGCCAGAAAAAAAAAAGATTTAAATGTTCCAATACAAAGAAATGATATATACTTGAGGTTCTGAATATCCTAATTACCCCAATTTGAATATTACACTTTGTAAGGAACAAAACATCACATGTACCCCTTAACTATGTACAATTATTATATATCAATTAAAATTGAAAAAGAGTAATTAGACAAGGAAAAAAATTAATGTTTTTCTAATCAGAAGGATTTAAATTACCTTTGTTTGTAGATGAAATGATCCTAAATGTAGAAAATTATGAAGACTCCACCAAAAACCTGTTCCATCTAATAAATGAGTTCAGTAAAGTTACAGGATATAAAATTAACATGCAAAAATCCTCTGCTAGCTTCAAATTGTTTTTTTCTGCAGTTTCCTTACCTCTTTCAACCTTCATAGAAATAGAAGAGAGTTAGAGGCTTGCCTGGATTAGGCTTTGGTTTAGAGGAACATTGTGGCTGGTTTGATCTTCTCTCCAGACCACTCACACTTTCTCCATTTCAGCAATAAGTCTGTTTTGCTTTCTTATTATTGGTGTGTTCACTGGAGTGGCACTTTTAATTTCCTTCAAGAACTTTTCCTTTGCATTTACAACTTGTCTAAGTGTTTGGCACAAGAGGTCTAGCTTTCAGCCTATCTCAGCTTTCCACATGCCTTCCCATTAAGCTTAATCATTTCTAGCTTTTTTTTTTTTTTTTCTTTTTTAGACAATAGTCTGCCTCTGGACTAGAGTCAGGTTAGAGTGCAGTGGCATCATCATAGCTCACAGCAACCTCAAACTCCTGGGCTCAAGAGATCTTCCTGATTCAGCATCTGAAGTAGATGGGACTACAGGTGCCAGACACCACACCTGGCTGATTTTTCTTTCTTTTTTTTTTTGTAGAGACAGGGTCTGGCTAGTGATCGCGCTGGTTTCCTGACCTCAGGCAATTCTCCTGCCTCTCCTTCTCCAACTTTTCTAGCTTTTGATTGTAAGTAAGAAACGTGCAATTCTTCTTTCCACTAGAACACTTAGAGGTCATTGCAGCGTGTTAATTGTCCTAATTTCAGTGTTGTTGAGTCCCAGAGACCAGGGAGGCCTGAGCAGAGGGAGAGACAGACAGGAGAATGGCAGTCAGTGCAACAGTCAAGACACACCCAATATTTATCAATTATGTTCTCTGTCCTATAGGGATGCAGTATGTGGTGCCCTAAAACAACGACAATAGTAACATAAAAAAAAAATCACTGATTGTAGATCACCATGACAGATATCATCATAATGAAAAGTTGGAAATATTGTGAGCATTACCAAAACGGGACACAGGGACACAAAGCGGGCGTGTGCTGTTGGGCTTACTGAACATGGATCACTACAGTCCTTCAATTTGTAAAAGTACAATATCTGTGGATCCCAATAAAGAAGTGAATTGTAGTGAAATGAAGTAAACTTCACCAGTTTGGGTATTGACCTATCTCTTTATAATTGTGGTTCATCTGCTCATAACTTACAACCACTTGGCTGCCACTGTGAGAGTTTATGTTTGCAAATTATATGCACATGGCATCGTTACCTATTTGGTTATGTAAAGTGGCCGGAGAAGTACTCTAAGTATTCTACTTTTCATGCTTCTTAAACCTCTCCTTTAAAAAAATGTAAAGATAATTTTACAATTTTTGGATTGTGAATCAGGGGATTTTAAACTTTAGGAATTTTGATCTTTCAGGAAATCAACATTCAGGATTATGGCATTCAAGATTGTATCTTGTAGGATTGTGGCCCAAACCCCTATAAGAAAATATCCAAAAAGGCCAATAAACATATCAAAAGGTTCCAACATCATTAGCCATGAGAGAAATACCAGTTAAAGCCCCAAGAAGATGCTGTACACCTAGAGTTATTTTTTGAAAAATAAGTTGATAATAGCTCATGTTGCCAAGAATACGGAATTCTTGTGTTCTGTGGGTGGAAGTACAGATTGGAACAACAGCTTTGGGAAATCTTTTGGCAGTATCTACTAAAGCTTAAATGCACATGCCGTATGACCAGCAATTCCACTCCTACATTTATGCCCAACAGAAATATGTATATATATTCATCAAAAGACATGCACATGACAGGTTATAACAGTCTGGTTCTAAAAGTGGAAATAAACCTAAATGCATAGCAATATTAGAGCAGACTAATATATTGGGTTTTGTATAGTTGCACGGGGGAACGCTAAAGAATCAGTAGAGACAGTGAACCATGGCCTCACATAACAACACCAATGACTCTCACAGACATACTGCTGAATGAAGGAACCAGACAGAAGAGACCATTACTGTATGGGAAATTTATAGGAAATTCTAAATCAGGCAAAACTAATCATAATAGAAATCAAATTCAAGGCTAGCTTCAGCCAAAGTGTAACGACTGGAAGAGAACATGAACAAGACTTCTTGGGCTATGGAAATTGTCTATATTTTGATGTGAGAGGTGGTTGCATGAGTATATTCACTCTGTCAAAGTTCCACTGAGTTTACCCTTAAGATTTGTGCACTGTACAATATGCATATTACACTTTAATAAATGAAAGATTTTTGAAAAGAAAGAAAGATGGCTCGGGATGAGATGTATCTTATTAATACTCTAGTGGTATCTGTTTATTAGTTAAACATGATTAAAATCAACGCTCTGCTCCATACACGTTGCTCTGACTGCGTGTGAATGCTGAGGAATAGTGAATGAGACCTTAACCCTAGGCCATTCTCACAGAATATGATTGGGCTTTGGAATAAAACATGTAATTTACTCAGGAGGCCTTGATTTTTTAGGCATCTTTTTATTTCCATTGCTTTCATTTTGAGAGAAGTAACAAAGAGAGAAAGAACGAAGGGAAACCTGGTTGTTCTTTTCCAAAGCCCCTCCTCTTAGGGAGCAGCCCCTCCTCCAAGCCAGCCTCCATCACAGGCAATGAGGGAGCTGAGTTTCTCCTTGTGATTCTGTAGAGGTGGTGACCGGAGGGCTGTTGCTCCATGAAATGAAGAAAAGTTCTAATAGTAACCCGAAAGTGAAAACAGTGGTAAGTGTCAAGAAGGGTGCTAATATTTCACAGGACCTTAGAGAACATATAATTTGTCCCCCTACAATTTATATGTTCATTCATTCTTATGATGCTCTTGGGGGGGGGAGGGGTAGTACTATGTGCGATACTTTCATACAGAAGAAAGGGGACAGAAATAATAAGAAATCTGCCTAAGCCACAGAACGACTAAAGCATGTCCCATCAATAGCCCCACTCCTCCCCAATAAACACGCTTTGGCCCTCTGGGCCACACTTAGTACCCAAGCCTTTGTCTCAGCCACCCTGTACCAAGAACAACCTCTCTCTTCCTGATTATTTTATCACAACTCGTGGCCACCTCCCCCATTTCCCCAGAAGTCACAGTTCAAAGCCTACTTTTTCTTGAAAGTTCCACAATCCCGACACATTTATCCCCCTTAACATAGCTTGTACAATATTGGGTTGCAAATTGGTTTGTCTTATCTCCCAAGATCATGTTAGGACACTCAGAACGTTCCTTCCCAACTCTACTCTTTCTATAGTCATTTCTGTGGGAAGAAAAGTCTTCAGAATTAGAAAAATGTAAATCCTAGAGGTTAAGTGATACTTCAAAGCCATGCTCACTGAAACCAATCATTTATTTTTTGCTCTTACTTAAAACTGTGGGGTGTGTGTGATAACAATAATGAATGTACCATAAGCACTAAGGGTTTTGAGGGCACATGTTGAGGCCACGGAGGTTTTGACAGCACACATTTAGGCCATGGAGGATAGGGATTGAAGGTTTGCTACCCTGTGGTTCCTGGTTCACCAGTGTAATTTTCTGCCAAGCTCTAGTTCAGAGCTTCCCAACAGGTGGGACTTAATCTCCAGCCAATTCTGGTAGTTTTAGCTCAGAGGCAGCTGCTGCTCCCAATCCCCTCATTGACAGCTCCTGGGGGCAGATGGGAGACAACCAGGAAGATAGCATTTGCCCCGCTCTCCCCACAGCCCTGCCCCACTAGCAAGCCCACCCTCTTCCCTACCTCCTTTCCAAGAGCTGTGCCTCCTACAGAACATTCACAGGTGCCTTCTCTGGTTCTCCCTTTGCATTTTAGACTTTAATATCACACTGCCAGTTCATCAGAGCACTGAGCCACATCCCATGTGAAAGCAAACAGCAGAAAGCAAACCAAACCAAATTAGGGTCACTCTCAATTTTGTAGAGAGTGAAGTTTTGAAAACGCCCTGTAGTGTTAAAGTATAAATTTTCTTTCACTGAATCTAAAACTCAAAATTTCCTCTTGTGCATACCTAGAAGTCATTTATTTTGGCTATTTGAATAACAAAATTGTATTCCCTTTGTGGAATGTTTAAGCATATAGATGTGTACAGAGCGAAACATGAAATTCACCATTTATCTGCTCCCCTTGCCTCCCGACTAGCCCCATTGCCACCTCTTCCCCAAGGCGGCCACTCCCAACAGTTCAGTGTATGTCCTTCCAATTTGCCCCCACCTTTCTTTCTCTGTCTCTTTCTCAAAATATATATTAATGTGTTTATATCAATTTCTCCTTCTTCTCTATTTACTTCAATGAAATCATACAATACCCTTGTACACGGGGACTCTTTTTTCACGGAACAACATTTTGACAATCTTTCATTGGTCTGCTTCATAATGACTATATATGATTGTATAGCCTGAATGTACCACAGCCACCTCCTATTTTGCATTTAGGATGTTTCCAATTGGTACAGGCTGAATTTTGTCCCCCTACAATTTATATGTTGAAATTCCAACTCCCAATACCTCAAAATGTGGCCTAATTTGGATATACAGTCTTTAAAGAGGTAATTAAGGTTATTGGGGTCGGCAGCTAATCCAATATGACTTCTGAACTCACAAGGAAAGATTCTCTTTCTCTCTCTCTCTCTCTCACACACACACACACACACACACACACACACACATACACACATGCATGAAAGACCACATGAAAACAGAGAAAGTGTCCATCTATAAGCCAAGGGCAGAGACCTGAGTGAAACCAACCAGTTCAACACCTTGATCTAGGACTTTTAGCCTCCAGAACTGTGAGACAATGAACTTCGAGTGTTTAAGCCACCAGTGTGGGTATTTGTTATTGGTTAGCAAACTAACACACCAACTTTTTCCACTCACTTGACCACTCGGTGAACAGCCTTGCGTGGCTGTACACACACATCTTTGTGCATGCGTATCTCACTAGGCTACATTACTAGAGGAGGAATGTCAAAACACATAATGAACTTCAAATGTTGACAGTTATTGTCAAACTGCTTTCCAAAAAGTCTTCATCAGTATCATTTTCTACATATTTACCAATACTTGACCTATAAACCTTTTTAATTTTTACCACTGATAAGTGAATTTTGATATTTCATAATTTTATTTCATTACTAATGAAATGAGCCTTAAATTCTTAATTTTGTTGGCCATTTATAGTATCCCCAGGGTAAACACACTATTTGTTTCTTTGTCTACTATTCTGGGAACTTCTTAATAATGTTTTATTAACAGACATGGTTTGCAAATTCTGAATATTCATCTTTGTCCTGTAGACATCATACAACTCTTTTTTCCCAGTTTGTGGCATGGTTTTAAATGTTATTTGTTATACAGGTATCATATGCAATTTTTTGTTTTGTTTTAATTACAGATCTAAATTTTGTATCTTGATGAGTCATTTGCTTCAAGATGAGTAAAAAACATAAGACTCCTATATCATCTTCAGGTTATTTTTTTTTCTGTGTTTAAAATTCTAAACCATCTGCAATCTGTTCAAGTGCGTTGTGTCAAGTGGAAGTCTAACTTTATTGTTTTCTAAATGGTGAGTCAATTATCTCCTCACCATTTGTTGAGTAGGCATATTTTCTCTACTCATTCGAAACCCTGGTTTTTATTTTTATTTTGTTATATAGAGCTTGCACTCACTCCTGGCTGAGTTTGCTATTTTTCCCACTAGGTCATCCTTACTTCAAGTAAACTTTTCAAAAAATTAGCACCATTAGACGGTATAGAAGGAGAGCTTTGGATAGAAATTAAGATCCTTTTTCAATCACATTTTGTTTTTCCGATTTTACCCTCTACAAATGAGTATATTTTGAAAAGGCATGGAATTTATTTTTGAAATGTATTTTATAAATGCAGCCTTTTATATTGCCTGGAAGTTAGAGAACAGTGTCGCTGACAGTGAAGACTCAGGTCTCCGGTACTCTTTATGCTTTGGAATAGAAAATATTCCTTTATACTCTCCTTGCCCCCGTCTGCACTCTGCCCCCTTCATTCATTGCCTCTGGCTTCTTTAAAAGGCACACAGGAAGTCCTGTACTTCATGTAAGATTGCCTTTCGTCACAGAGAAGTGGGAAAGCCCAAAGAGAGAGAACTAGGGGCTCAGCCACAGCAGCCATGGCCGAGCCCCTCGTGGTAATACCAAGAGCTTCGGCTTAGTGGAGGCTTCCTAGCTCCACTGTTGCTTGGAGAGCTGGGGAACTAACAAGGAGCAAAATGCAAAGGCCTTACAGTCCACTTGGTGAATCAGTCTACTAACGTAGGTTTGTTATATTTATTTCCCTCATATTCTGTTTAATTTGTTGGCACTGCCCGAGGAAGGCCAGATAGCACTTAATAGCAAGTAATTCTGGGCTTCTTGGCAATGCAGAACGAGTTGAAATGAGATAAAAGCAAGTACACTTGTATGATGAATAATATTAAGACCCAGGGGGCATTTAGAAGATGGAAAAAAGGAGTGGGTTAATTTTGAAACATTTTCAATTTCCACACCAGTCATTACCCACATTAGTGGATTTATTATGTTCTTTTTCTTTCCCTAATAAGGGCCTTGTAAAATTCAGCACATCATCAGGCAACCTAATAATTACTGTATTGAGGGGCAAATGTTAGATCCCAGACAGAGACCATTTATTACTATGTCCTATTCCCTAAAGTTTGACTGAAGGGCCGTTTTTCTGCTTCCTCATTAATAATCATAATAAGTAAACTGCAGGAAAGAGGAGGAAAGAACTCAGCAAATCAAAACTCAGAAAACTAGAAATGTCAAAGCAATAAAGCATTCTGCCATTACTCACAGGCTGTGTGAGATATTAGAATTATGATTCTTAATTTTCAGGACCAAAATTCGAAAGGGAATGAAAATGGCACCAAATGAATCCATTCAATTAACGCAGAAGCTCAGAGCAAAATAAATAATTCCTTGAATCTGCCTTTTATCAACTCAAGCTCAAAATCGTAGGCCTCCCTGGAGCCTTAAGGATCACAAAACAAAAGCTTAATGTGACCAGTAATTTAAGTGTTTGCTAACCTTTGTCCTTTAAGCTCCGCAGAACAACCAGAAAAATATTACGCGATAAAGTTGCATTGGTTGAATGTACACTGGGTCATGGTATCAATCTAATATTTCTGATCCAAGATTTAGGAGACAGAAACAACTCCACCCCAGTGATTTTTTTTTTGTTTTGGAAAGCTCCTTTGTTTCTTTGGATTGTAGTCAAAGATTTTCTTGCTGATTTTGCAAAAGCGTGTTATTCATTTACTAAGCTTACTCTTCCCTTCATCACAAAAGGTGTTACAGACACTAAACTCTAATACTAAGTAGGCGTCAAGCAAATATTTTTGAGCTATCAAATGATTGCTTTGGTCACCCATTGTTTGGCTTTCCATTTCAAAATGACTTTTCTGCACAGAGAAACATGGAAGTCTGCTCTGGAGAATGTTGTGGCCCCACCCCCCACCCCCAGCCTTTCTATTTTCTTATCCAAAAGTGAAACCGATAGCTTTGTTCCCATTTTCCTCCTGCTAAAATCTGGGCATTTTGAGGGGATGTTTAAAGACACCTTCTTCAAGTATTCCCTAAGGCTAAAGCAACAAGAGCTCACTCTCTGATTTTGAAAACTTAGAACAGTTGGAACCTTTTGAACAAGCACTTAGTGCCAACGCTGCCCTTGATCTTCTCTTTACAGTACATGGGGTTTACACTTTGCGAGCCAGATTTATTCCCAGCGGATCTCTGCTGGAGAACACAGGAAGAATTCTCCCCTCGTGTCTGCAGGGAATGTTTTCCAGCCAGAATGCATAAACCATGGAGAGTATCTCCCATGGAGTCTGCTGAGAGGAAGATAATCCATTACCCTCCAGGCATTTGGCTGGGGTAGGAAGGATGGTGGTGCCTCGCCTCCAATGATGCTAATGGAACTTACATTTGAAAGTCTCCCAAACGCCAGATCCTGGAATATGGTTCTTTCTCCCCACGGGTTTTGCATTTCTCAGAAAGCAACATAAGCAGAGATAGAGAACCGGAATGTAAATCATGCCCTTTAAGAAAATATATAAATCACAAGAACGGATAAATATATTCTATTTACATAGCCTCTCTGAAGAGTCCCATTAGCTAGATGAAGACAAAGCCCTGTGCCCCAGTTTCGTAAACCTTTCCCCACATTGGCCAGATAAAATCAGCCTCTCCAAGTGACCCTCAACTTTAACACTTCAAAGCACACAAGCACACAATTACTTTTATTATCACCACAGTATTTGACAGCGGTCCAGAGAAAGCCAATGAAAACCAGGACCAGAGTTAATGCCTTCACAGAAACAGAACGCTGTACACTGATGCTGAGTACCAGCACGTCATTAAGGGAAGGATGGGAGAGAGGCCTTCTTAAGAGCTGACATTAAAAATTGAAACCCGTTCTGTAAAAGACAGACCTCGTGTATTTTTTAAAGCCCACATCCATAGCAGCTTAAGGGTAATAAAAGTCATCTATAGGAATGTTATGGTAGTCAGATTGCCCTAAAGAACTCTTGATCCAGGATTTGGTATATATCTATATAAATGTACACCTCTACCCGAAGCTAGAGGAACGTTTTGTATTGCAGTGGGGTGTGTGTGTATGTGGGGGGGAGTTAACAATCTACTAGCAAAATGGGCAAATAAGATAAAACCATGCAGTTCACAGAAAATAAAATATAGATGGAATACAAATATATGAAAGGACCCTTGACATAATCATAGTTCAAGAAAAACAACTCAGGAGAAAAAAAGCTTTTTGCCTGTGAAACAATGACAAATTAGTTTGGTGACACACAAATTAAATAGGGAAATAAGATGGTTATTCTCTATAAGTGATCATGCAAATTGGCTCTGTATTTGAAGACACTGGATTGTACATAGACTCAATCAGTTTGGGATATTTATTAGAATAAAAAAAAGTACATAATCATTGGTCTGTAATTCTACTTTCCAGGATTTACAAATGAAATCTTTACACTCATACACAAAGACAAGAGTAATATAGCAGCAAGTTTTTAATAACAGAAAACAATCTCAATGGTAAAGATTGGCTATATTAAATACAGTATATCCTATATCCATGAATGGAATACATGGGGTATTGCTACTTATAATGAGACAGATCAAAAAATAAATGGGGATGTGGAAAGATCTTCAAAGTATACTGTTACACTCTTTTTAAGTATGATACAAAGCTCCTCTTTGTATATAAAGAAAAAGGAAACATATACAAATAGTTATCTGCTTATATATCCATAGAAAAAATCTAAAAGGCTATAAAAGAAATTGGTAATAATGGTTACCTCTGTAAAAAGAGACACACCAATCAACAGAAAAGAAATATCAACCAAAGCCCGGAAATAAACTCACATATTTACAGTCAACTGATTTTTAACAAGGGTGCCAACAGCACACAATGGGAAAAAGACAGTCTCTTGAATAAATGGTGTTATTTAAGACAGTCTCTTAAATAACTGGATACCCACGTGCAGAAGAGTGAAAGTAGGACATTGCCTCATATCATGTGAAGGGCATCAACTCAAAATGTAAATATAAGACCTGAAAATATAAAACTACTAGAAGAAAATGTAAGGGTCTGGGAAACAATTTTTTTGGATATGACAGGCAACAAAACCAAAAATAAACAAATGGAATTGCTTCAAACTAAAAAGCTTTTGCATAGCAAAGAAAACAACTAACAAAGTGAAGAGACAACCCACAGAGTAGGAGAAAATATTTGTAAACCATAACATCTGATAAAGGGCTGATATCTAAAATACGTAAGACACCCATACAACTCAATAGCAAGAAAACAAATACTGTAGTTAGGAAATGGGCAACAGGTCTGAACAGGTATTTCTGAAAAGAAGAAATGGCCAAATGGTGCATGAAAATAGTGCTCAGCGTCACTAATCATCAGGAAAGTACAAATTAAAACCACCATGAGATATCACCTCACATTTCTTAGTAGGGCTTTTATCAAAAAGAGAAAAGATAGGCTCAGCGCCTATAGCTCAACCGGCTAAGGCGCCAGCCACGTACACCTAAGGTGGCGGGTTCAAATCCCCAGCCTGGACCCGCCAAACAACAATGACGGCTGCAACCAAAAAATAGCCGGGCGTTGTGGCGGGCGCCT
>CAUYTI010113424.1:0-25193 GCA_963575145.1 Galago senegalensis | reverse complement strand
GAGCCTCAAGCTATCCCCCTGGGTAGAGTGCTGTAGCATCACAGCTCACAGCAACCTCCAACTCCTGGGCTCAAGTGAGTCTCCTGCCTCAGCCTCCCAAGTAGCTGAGACCACAGGTGCTGGCCACAACGCCTGGATATTTTTTGGTTGCAGCTGTCATTGTTGTTTGGCGGCCCCAGGCTGGATTCGAACCCACCACCTTAGGTGTATGTGGCTGGTGCCTTAGCCACTTGAGCCACAGGCGCCGAGCCATTTTTTTTATTCTTGCCATATTCCTTTAAGTCCTACTGAGCGCTCTCCACTAAAGAAGATATCATGGGAATAAAATGGCCAAATATCTAGTTTAAGAAACTAGAATTAATTTAGGGCAATATTTACCTATATATAAGATGAAATCATAATAAAAAAAGCCAAAGGTTTAATTGGCTTTACATTGCTGCTGGGCACAACTGAGTTCATGAAAAAATCCCACTCCTTACTGAAGGAGTTTTTCTCTGGGGATTACTTTGGTTATAAAACAAAAAAGGCAAACAAAAAGTGGAGAAAAACTGTGGGTGATGGCTCCTTTCAGGAGCACTTCTGGTAAAATTCCCTAGAGTTGACTCTCCTGGAATTAATTCCATGAGATATGGGGAAGGCAGGGAAGAATGCAGTAACTTTTGTGTGAACTTGCTTCCAGCTGCCACAGCAATGCAACACATTTCAGTTCAGGTTTGATATGTAAAAGAAATGACTGAGGGCCAGGTGCGATGGCCCTCCCTCTGTAATCCTAGCACTCTGGGAGGCTGAGGCAGGAGGATTGAGCTCAGGAGTTTCAGAGCAGCCTGAGCAAGAGTGAGACACTGTTTCTACTAAAAATAGAAAAACCGGCCCAGCGTCATAGTGGGCGTGTATAGTCCCAGCTGCTAGGAAGGCTGAGGCAAGAGGATGGCTTGAGTCCAGGAGTTTGAGGTTGCTATGAGCTATAACACCATTGCACTCTACCCAAGGAGACCAAGTGAGACTTTGTCTCAAAAAGGAGAAAAAAAGAAGAGAGGAAAAAAAGAAAGGACTGAGAACAGGAAAAAGGAAACACAGCACTAAATGGATTTCACTAGCTAACAGAAATGAACTTCTCAATTCCTGTTTGCCAGTGACATCCATTTGTCCTCCAAACTTGCTGCAGCTTTTCATAGATTGTTTCAAAGGTTAGAGGCAATGACCCTGTGGGAACAGAGGCGGGTAGATGTCAGCAGGGCATGAGTGCACCTAGAAAGAAAATGTTTGTACTTTTAAGGGTGAAAACGGTGAGACGAGTATTTGAGTCAAACGTTCTCACTAGTTCAGCTGAGAAAGAGAAAGTTTGATGACTTGTTTTCTTAGACCAGTGTTTGTCAACTTTTTTTTTTAATCTCATGGCACACTTGAACCTTATAATTTCCATGGCACACTTACATTATGTGGATTTTAAAAAAAGAGTAAAACAAGAACATACTTACTGTGCCTTGAACTTCTTTCAAAAATAATTTAAATAATGATCTTTAAAAATTTTCAAGGCACACCTAAGATCCTTCTATGGCACATCAGTTGAAAATCACTGTCGTAGACTACAGAAGGCAGGGATGTTTCTTAATGCCAACTGGTGCTTATGAAATGAATATAAGGGTTCCCCCAGATGAGCATCATGTATTTCATTCACACCCGGGTGCTGATTTATAGTCACCCTAATTGAGGCCAGATTTGGGGCAAATCGATGTTCACATTGCATTTACTTCTGAGGCACTGAGTGTATTTGGCACATCCTACCCGTAACAACTACAGGGTGCAAGCGAGGGTTGCTTATTCCAGCTTACTTGGAATGGTTGTGCGTTTCTAGGTCACTGACTCTAGCACGGCAGTGTTCGTGGCAAACAGTGCATCCAGCCCGAGTCTAGAGGGGGATTTATATGCAGAATGGTTAACACCACTGAATAAACTCAGACTGAATCTGGATCTGCTTGGGTGGTTAACTCTGAAGGAAGCCTGGGTGTCTCTAGATAGCATCCTACCTAATAAGCAGTGCACTTGAGTTTGAATTTGCTGATATCCAAGCGCATTAAACTAAAACATATACTGAACTGTCAATACAGGGGGAAAAAGTATTACAAATAGGCAGAGAAATAGTGACTAAAATGTCTCCTTTACTCCTGAAGTCTGTCTCCTATTTCATACTGGGGGAATCCATTAGCAGAAGAGATAAGATTGGAGATGGAGATCTTCCAAGTAATGTTAAGTACCTGTCTCTCAGAGTGTATCATCTAGGAGATGCTGTTAGCCGTTTTACTAAGTTCTAGGAGCGTACTTATCTTTTTAAGTTGGTTACATTCAGCCACGATGGTTTTTCAGGTTGTTGACACATGATTTGTAAGAGGATTTAGTTTTCCTTAAACTGCAATATGAATTCGGAAATGAAAATCTAATCTCAAACTAGTGCAGGTCAATTTGCAAAAACATCTTAAAACACGAGTGTGGAGAATCTTGAAATATTAGGAAGAGTAATTTTCCCCGTGTCAGGAGCGAACGGTGTAGGAAGAGCAGTGTCATTAGCAGCTGATTTGCTGAGCAAAATGCAGGCCTCATGGCATGTTTAAGCTGATCCAGAGAGTGATATTTGCTTAAGGGTGCAAATGTCTATCTCTGCATTGAACTCTGAAAGTACTGCTGGAATATAAAATAGATATCTTATTCTTTAGTCTTGGAAGGAAAATTAGATATTTTTAGGTATGATTGATTCTAGTCTTTATATTGAGTTTAGGAAGGTACTGAGGACTCAAGGGGCTCCTGTCTGTTGTTCAGGTTCGTTCTTTTTTTTTTTTTTTTTTTTTTGAGACAGAGCCTCAAGCTGTCCCCCTGGGTAGAGTGCTGTGGCCTCACAGCTCACAGCAACCTCCAACTCCGGGGCTCAAGCGAGTCTCCTGCCTCAGCCTCCCAAGTAGCTGGGACCACAGGCGCCCGCCACAACACCCGGCTATTTTTTTGGTTGCAGCCATCATTGTTGTTTGGCGGGTCCGGGCTGGGGATTTGAACCTGCCACCTTAGGTGTATGTGGCTGGTGCCTTAGCCAGTTGAGCTATAGGCGCCGAGCCCAGGTTCATTCCTAAGACATTTTAAACTCAATATGTACACACATGCATGTGAGTATATGTGCACACACACAGATTATGCCCCTAAAAGGTATACACTTTTTTTTGTATACCTGGCTGGCTTAGCCTAACTCATAGTAGCCTCAAACTTCTTGGGTGAAGGAATCTTCTTGCCTCAGCCTCCCATGTAGCTGGTAGTACAGGTACCCACCACAATGCCTGGCTAACTTTTTCTGTTTTTAGTAGAGACAGGATCTCACTCTTGCTCAGGCTGATCTTGACCTCTTGAACTCACATGGTCCTCCCAACTTGGCTTCCCAGAGTGCTAAGATTACAGACATAACCCACTTTGCCCAGCCTACACATTTTAAGACAAAAAGCTATTCTATTCATGCCTGCTTCATGGTGACGCTAGCATTCATTTGATTAATGCCATCTTTTGAGCTAATGTCATTCTACCCATTGCTTCTATAATTCAACTTTAAAAAGCAATACGTAGATATCTCTTAAAATATGTGTATGTAGTACATTTTTGGCACCCCCAGTATATGTATGTGTATTCATATATACGTGCATGTGTGTGTGTGTGTGAAGTGCTTTGATCAGGGTAAAAGGAGCCCTGAAACCATGGATTCCAATGCAGATTCGCTGCTTTAGCCCACACACTTTGGGCAATTTTGGGCAAGTTTCCTCACTTTGGGTTACCAGCTTGCCATATGGAACCCTTGCTCAGTCCTCTGTGCTAGCATCTTTTGACTGTGTTGAGATGGTTGATTCTAAGTGCGTGTAGACTTTCAAGCATCTGATGGAAGCCTACTGTGTGTCAGGTGCTCTCTTGGGTCCTGGGGACACAGAGTAAACAGAAGAGGCAAGAAAGTGGCATTTGAGCAAAAATTTGAAGGAGAGAAGAGGAAGGAGAAAAAATGTTTTAGGTAAAGAGAAAATCAGTTGCAAAGGCCCTGAGGTGGGAGCCTGCCTGATGTGTCTGAGAAAAAGCAAGGAGGCCATCTGGCCTGGGGCAGAGCGAGGGAAAGCTGAGAAGTAAACAGTGAAAAGTCAGAGAGCCAAAGGACATGGCGGAAAACAAAAAAGAAAGGCCACGGGGTTTTCTCTGGGTCAGCTGGGAATCACGGTAGGGTTTGAGCCTGGGAAAATCTGTGTTTTAAATGAAACCCTGGCTGCTGTGTTGAAAACAGACTTGAGGGGTCCCCAGGGAGGAAATGGGGAGAAAAGCTAGGAGGCTACAGTACTAACCCTGGAAAGAGACGCAAAGAGACGCTTACATCGAGAAACTAATGGGAGAGGTGGAGAAAAGGGTTCTTGTTATGTTTTGAAAGATAGAGCTAACTGGGTTGCTAATGGTTTGGGTGTGGGCTGTGGCAGAAGGTGAGGAGACAAACAGGTCAGTTAGAATTACCACAATGAAACTGGAAGGATGGGATTTCCATTTATTAAAATTGGGAAGCCCCTTGGGAGCGCAGAGATGGGGGATTAGGTGTTTGTTTGTTTAGTGGGAGGTAGGCATTCAATTTTGGACACAGCATGTTTGAGATTCTAATTTGCAACCCAAACAGAAATGTTAAGTAGACAGCTAGAATTCTGGATAGAAGTTGGGCATTGCCAGCATGCATGTGCTATATTGAAAGCATGAGCTCTCCAAGGAGTGAGAGTATAGATGTCCTTGGACAAAACTTGGTGGCTCTACAATGTTCAGAGGTCTGGGAGATGGAAAAAAAAAAACACAGAGAAAACTAAAGTGAGAGATTTGTGAGGAAGGAGGAGAAACAGGAAAGCAGCATTCTTGGGAAGGTCAGTGTGAGAAAACTAATTGAGACAGGAATGGGGGAAAGAAAAGACTTTACATTTTAATCTCCCATCAGCTGACTTTTGCCTTTTCTGACTTTGCAAATCCTAGAATTTTTGGCTTCTCTCTATTCCTTTTTCTTCCCGTTTGCAGATGGAACTTCTTTTCTGAGCTGATCTCTCTTGGACTTCTTTGCCAAATCCATCCAATAGTAACCAACTCGTGCTATAAGCATTCTGT
Organism: Galago senegalensis; assembly: GCA_963575145.1. Lineage (NCBI taxonomy): Eukaryota > Metazoa > Chordata > Mammalia > Primates > Galagidae > Galago > Galago senegalensis. The sequence continues at coordinate 20,048 of CAUYTI010113424.1, read as the reverse complement.
TTTCTAGTTACATCCCATAGAGCTACAATGTGATAAGGTCCCTGAATTGTCTCAAAGGCTATCACACATGCCTGTTTCCTGAGTACTCTATTTCATAACATGGCGTACCATCTTCCCAGCCTGTAATATAATTTTCCTTACCACTCCTTCTTTAAGCTAATACTACACTAAGATTTAGGTTTTAAGGCTTTTCCTTGAGAAAAGGAAATGCTAGGCAGTCCCCAAATTCTAGTGGCCTTAAACAGCAAGTGCAAAGTTCACTACAGATGTGGAAGGCTCTGGGGGTGACTGTCCTGCCAGCCTAGCTCAGCCTGGCACCTCTACTAGCCCTGAGGGATGGGAAGACCATGGTGGAGAGTTGAGTGTCAGGGAGCTGCTTCCAGATGAGGTTGCATGAGCCACTCTCAAAGCAAAATTGGATGGCCAAGGAGGAGAAGGAGGGGAGGAAGAGGAAGAGAAGGAAGAAGAAGGTATCTGAGAATAGCTTAAAGTCTGCCTCAGGAATCTTTTTTATTTTATCTTTACAATCACAGATCAGTGTAAAGCCACATGAATTTATTTTTCACCTCCTTGCATAATATCGAAATAATTTTCTTCTTAAAGAAACTTCTGAGTATTTCTGAGACTCTAAAGACAGAATAGCTAGCATACTATGAGCAGGTAAAGTTCTCAGTTAAACTTCAATAATCCTCTCAGAGGGAGAAAATATAATAAGATTTTATAGTTTGAGCTCTTCCCTAAAATAATCCATGCCAGCTGTTAGCAGAAGCTAATGGTAAAACTGCATAGACCCTTCCCCAAAGACCCCTGCACTGTTTCTGCTGCAAGTCTTCACCTTTGTTGTCGCTATTTTTCAAAAGCTTATGTTGAAGCAGCTCCTGTTTTGTTTTTATTTTATTTTATCATTAGGTTTTTGTTTTTCAAGACCAAGTCTCACTCTGTTGCCCTGGGTAGAGGGCTGTGATATCATAGCTTGCAGCAATCTCAAACTCTTGGGCTTGAGCAATCCTCTTGACTTAGCCTTCCGAATAGCTGGGACTACAGGTGTACACCACTGTGTCCAGCTACCATTTCTAATTTTTGTTGAGATGGGGAGGGGTCTCTCTGTTGCTCAGGCTGGTTTCAAACTCCCGAGCTCAAGAAATCCACCCACCTCAGGCTCACAGAGTGGTGGGATTACAGAGCCACGGAGCCCAACCTAGCAGCTCCTGTTTTTAGCTGCCAGCTATAAGAACGTTAATTACAATGGATGACATCATAAAGCAGTCATTTCATACTCCATATAAATATATTTATACATAGTTGATCTGGCATTATGTGAGAGCAAATTATTTTTTCATTAGTGAAATGTTTAAATTTTAGTGTTGGTCAAGGGAACTCTCTTTTAACTCTGCCAGAAAGATCATCTTCTTCCATTTGGGCTGCTGTCACAAAGTGTCACAGACTGGGTGACTTATAAACAACAGAAATTTATTTCTCATATTCCTGGAGCCTGGAAGTCTGGGATCAGGTTCCAGCATGGTTGGGTGCTGGTAAGAGCTTCTCTTCCAGATTGCAGAAGGCCAAGTTCTCATTGTACCTTACATAGCAGATAGGGGCACTAATCCCATTCATAAGGGCTCCAACCTCATGACCTAATTATATGATACCTCCCAAAGGCCCCACCTCCTAATACCATCACATTGGAAGTTAGGATTTCAACAGATGAATTTGGTGAGGGGAATATTCAGTTCATTGCAAAGGGAATTGAGAGAGTGACCAACACTCTATTTCCATGTGTTTTGATTGTACTTGTGTTTGTTGCATCGATGAGGAAAATCAATACAAATTAAAATGACTTTGTTTTGGACAGATCTATAATTCAATGAAAAGTAGTTTCTCATATAATAACTTGTTATTTATATGTAGTCAGACACAGTTCACAAGTTGTTTGATAGATTCACTCTCACTGGCATTTCATACAGTAACTAGGGAATGTATTCATTATTCCTATTTTACAAACAAGTAAATAGAGATTAAAAAAAATCCAGGCTTGCTAATATTTACACAGTTAGCTACTGACAAAGCTGGAATTAAAACCTGTGTTATCTGGTTTTCTTCTGTGCCATTTCCACAAGCAATCTCCTAGATAATTCAAAGTAAAGAGTATTATTTTTTTAAATCATGACCTGAAATTTATTTTATCTCATTAAACAAATAGTTGTACTGAGAAGAACACACTGAGTAATGCCGTTCAGGTAGTGTCCTTGATCACCTGTGAGGCTTCAGATATTTAAGGTTCTGTTTGTATTCCTGCCCATGGGGCATCTGATAATGATTCATTTGTGGACTCACCAAATATACTCCCAGCACTGAAGGGAGAGGATTCTTTTTAAGAGTAGCTCTTTTTGAGTTATCAGATTTTTGACTGTTTTCACTTGGTGGAATGCTTTAGCATCTCGAATGGTGTTCTTGTTTCAGGATTTTACTCAACTGAGTTGTTGCAGAATTGAAGCATGTACTTCTCTCTTCTAATATTTTTCTTTTGTTGATGATACTTGGAGTTTTGGAATGAACAATTTGATGGGATAGGACCCAAAGTCACTACTTATGCCTACTAGAAGGATTGAATCATTAATTGGGGGAGGCAGCATTTATGGAGTCAAATAGACTGTCCTCTAAAGAGCACAGTCCTCTACTTGGGAGGCTGAGGAAAGAGGATGACTTGAGCCCACAAGTTTAAAGTTGCTGTGAGCTATGACACCATGGCACTCTACCCAGGGTGACACAGTGAAACTCTGTCTTGAAAGAAAGAAAAAAAGAAAGGAAGGAAGGAGGGAAGGAAAGAAAGAAAGAAACAAAGAAAGGAAGAAAGAAAAGAAAGAAAGAAAAAGAGGAAAGGAGGAAAGAATAGTTCTTGAAATCCAGATTATTTTATTTTTTAACTTTTCCACCAGATAATTCTGTACTCTTGGGCAATTATTTTACCTCTCTGTACTTATATCTCTTCATTATATGCATAGAGGATACTACCACATAGTTTTTTTTAATTAAAATTTTTTTTAGAGATAAGATCTTGCTCTGTAGCCTAGGCTGGGGCTACACTGCACTGTTGAACTCCTGGGCTCAAGTGAAGGGATTCTCCTGCCTCAGCCTCCCAAGTAACTAGGACTACAGGTACATGCCATGACACCTGGCTATTTAAAAAGTGTTTTTATAGAAAGGGGGTCTTGCTTCGTTTCCCAGACTGGTCTTGAACCCCTAGCCTCAAGCAATCCTCCTGCCTTGGCCTTCCAAAGTGCTGAGATTATAGGCATGGGCCACCGTGTTCAGTCCTTGTACATAGTTTTTATTGATACATAGTGATATGTTCGATTTTATTTAATTTGATGGAAAAAGTATTAAATAATCTTTAGATTATCTAAATAATTTTTAGATAATCCTGTGATTAATATGTCTAAAGCAATGTCAGAAAGAACTCTTTATGGTGTAAGAACCATGCCAAATACTTCTGTTATTAATTTCTCTGTACTAGAGAACTTGATGAAGCAATAAAAATTTTCTGAAAAACCATCAATTAGGATTTGAGGGTAAATATATCATTCATTAGAAAATTGGACTCCAAAATTAGAAAAAAATCAAGGCTTAATTTTAAAACTGACTTTAAAAACACATGCAAAAGTATGTTGGACTAAAATTAGAAAGTGTGGCTTGGCGCCTGTGGCTCAAGTGGCTAAGGTGCCAGCCATATACACCTAAGGTGGTGGGTTCGAATCCAGCCCAGCCTGCCAAACAACAATGATGGCTACAACCAAAAAATAGCTGGGCATTTTGGCGGACACCTGTGGTCCCAGCTACTTGGGAGGCTGAGGCAGGAGACTCGCTTGAGTCCAGGAGTTGGAGATTGCTGTGAGCTGTAATACCACAGCACTCTACTCAGGGTGATGGCTTGAGGCTCTGTCTCTTTCTAAAATGAGAAAGTGGTCAGTATGACTTTTACTTCCAGGTATAATGTGATGGCCCACAGGAGGCAAGTATTCCCATTACAAAATATAAGTGCCTAATAAGATAAAATAAAAATTCAAAGATATTAGAGAGCCATGGAGGTGTCATAGATTGGATAAACAAAAATTCCAGAGAAGAAAGAACATATCAGAGGTGATATACTGATGTGTGTGTGTGTGTGTGTGTGTATGTGTGTTTAACTTTATAATTTTGGGGAGTAGTTGCTGATTCTGGGTGTGAACTAGGAGTCTGAACAGGCAGAAATCCTATCTTGGGTAAAAGAGTAATTAGCAAAGCATTTCCTGGTCATGCAGTGCTGATATAATAATAGAAATATCAGAAGTTTGTTCATGAAACTTCTGTAGCAGTCTTAATGTGTAATGAATGTTGGGGATCTAGGTCAAATTATTTTGAGAGGGAGAGTGAAACGTCCTACAGTCTTGAAGTGAATAGGGAATAAAGATCCAAATGGGAGAAAACACAAAAGCTGGTCTTCTCAGCAATATTTTTGGGAGCAGATTTTGAAACTATTAGGGCTGGGAGGTTAGAGGGTTAGGTTGGAAACTCTGTAGGCAAGATATATCTCTCATAGAGCTTACTGAGGTTCAGGAAATGGAGAGTCATCAGGTTATTAATATAAAGTCTTGGAAATCCAGGCCTTAGGAATATAAGTGAACCAAAGAAAGACAGTCTTATTCAAACTGCAAGCCAGCTCCAACCCAGATTAGTTAGCAATTATTTTGAGCCAATCAGTTACTTACTTTATCAGAAAATGGGAATCTGTCTCTAGTAGAAGATAGCATAATGTCATCTGGATTATGAGTGATTCTTTTATAAACCGTATTTGATGTATAATAAAAACCCACCTGCATGGAGAGACCTATACGAAAAAATTGACGAGAGGTTCAGATGTAGAAATAATCTGGATTTGAAGTTAGCACAAAATTCTTTAAAATAACTATTATAAATATGTTTAAGAAAAGAAAGGGAACATGAATAAAACAAGTGAAAGAATCGTCTATGTCAACAGAAATTAAAATTGGTAAAAGAATTAAATGGACATTAGACACTGAAAAATATAACATTTAAAATCAAATATTTGCTAGAGCGCTTTAATAGCATATTGGAGAGCAAATGCAGTAAAAAAGAACTGGAAGATAGAATGGAACAAAATAAGAGTAAACAAGTAAACAATAAAGAGAAAACTAATAACAATAATAAAACAGAGCAAAGTATTAGAGAACTGTGGTACACATTCAAAAGGTCTAACGTATAAACACTGGAGTCCAGAATGGGAGACATGAAAAAAATAGGTCAGAAGCAATATTTGGAAAGATGAAGGGTGAAAAAAAATCAGTCCAGAATTTCAAGAAGCTCAGTAAATAATAAGCCAGGGGTCCTCAAACTTTTTAAACAGGGGGCCAGTTCACTGTCCCTCAGACCATTGGAGGGCCTGACAGCGGGCTCCCAGATGAGTCAGCTGCTAAGCAGGACAGGCATTGGTGACAAAAACACCCAGTGGGCTGGATAAATGGCCTAGGTGGGCTGCATGTGGCCCGTGGGCCATAGTTTGAGGACTTCTGCTCTAAGCAGAATAAAATCAGAGAAAAGCGCACACTGGAACATAATCACAGCACAGCCAAAACCCAAAGAGTAAGAAAAATAAAAAGGTCCCACTAAAGAAGCCATAGGTGAAGATCACCTTCAGAGGAATGGTGATGTGTACACGGCCAATTTCTCAGCAGAAACCATGAAAGTCAAAAGACAATGAGATTGTTACTTTAAAGTGATGAGTGAAAACAACCTGAAGACCTATAGACATACCATAAATCAGTATTATAAGCCAGTGTGGGAATGGTTGAGAAAGAGAGGTGCCTACTTAATTATACCCATTCCAAAAGCATTTATTGAATACATATTATAACAGGGCACTGTTTTAGATAATCCAATAAAAATGAATATTATTGGGCTCTTTATTTCAAAATGCTTGTGGTATTGTAGGAAGATGTTGATAATTTTACTTTTCCAGTAGGAGTTGAGGAGAGTAATATTGGAGACACAGAGTTGGTTAGAAAGAAATCTAGGTTGGCACAGCGCCTGTGGCTCAAGTGGCTAAGGCGCCAGCCACGTACACCTAAGGTGGTGGGTTCAAATCGAGCCCGGGCTGCCAAACAACAATGATGGCTGCAACCAAAAAATAGCCAGGCATTGTGGCGGGCACCTGTGGTCCCAGCTACTTGGGAGGCAGAGGCAGGAGACTCGCTTGAGCCCAGGAGTTGGAGGTTGCTCTGAGCTGGATGCCACAGCACTCTACCCAGGGGGACAGCTTGAGGCTCTGTCTCAAAAAAAAAAAAAAAATCCAATACACATCACTTGAGAATTTACATATATAATTAGTATATATATATTCACACACACAGACCAAAAAAAAAAAAATCCAAAAGAAGGAACTACTGCTCTGGATAGGAAGGAGAAGAGAAGGTTTTTAAAATAAGGCAGAATTTGAGCTATATTAGATACGGACAAAAGGCATTCTATGCTGAAGTGAACAAAAGCTCAGAGAATAGAACCTATAGGCCCCATGTGTGAACTTCGAGGGGCTCACGGGGTGAACCACCAGTGCTACTGATAGGAGGTAAGGGGAAGAGCATAGAGTGGTGCCGGGTTTGAAGAGCCCTTACTGTGGGCCCAGGGAGTGAGGTCAATCCAGGCCCTGGGTTTACATGGGCGGGTTACATGACAAGAAGATTCGCTCCATCAGTGTGATCAATGGCATACCACATAAGATGAAACCAGGGGCCAAAGTCAGGTTTAAAAATTTTCTTCTGTATTCAAGGGCAGAGAGAAAGCAGAAATTCATAATGGCCTTGGTCAACCGTCCATCTCACTGTCCGTTTCTCCCAACCTTAACCAATATCCTCAAATCCACTACTCAGTGCATCATCACTCCCCGTGAGGGGATGGCCTTCCTCATAACGCCGTCAGGAAAAGGAGGACCACTGAACTCAGCTGCTTCTCACCCTTTATCAATGAACTTAACTCTTACTTACATCCACATTCACCTCAGACCTCCTAATTCCTCCATTCGGACAGACGCATTGGACATAAGCCATGTGCCAAGTGCACAGTTACAATTAAAATTCGGTGGAAGTGAATTACATGGAGAGGACAGAGGAGTTGTGAGACTGAATCTTTGATAACTTCTTCCTACGTAACACCGTGTGGTCCTTATGGGAGTCCTAATTTGCGGCATTTTTATATTTTTCCAACCCATACCATGAGAAAGCTGACAATTATTATACCTTTCAAAATTTACACTAGGAAAATAACTCACTTTATATCAACTTGTGGAGACAACAACTGAAGTCTTGTGTAAGCAAACATCCAGGCGTAGCTCACAGCCGTCGAGCAGTGTTTGGGGAGGTTTTCTTGCTTTAAAAAACTGGAGAGACTTATGATCCATGGGTCTTGGCCTTGGGTCACATGTGCAAATATCCATATGTGTGATGGACTAATGACATCAAACTGGTGGCTAATAGGAGAAGAGTTCCATTCTGCTAATGTTTGTAAATCTATCGAGCTGGGGCAATAGAGCAAAGTAGTCTACGTGGAGAAAAAAGATTGATTATTGCACGTTTCAGTAACCTTCAATGTTTTGCCACATAAATTGCTGTATACTGGAAGTGTCCTATTGGGTAGCGTCTGGGACACGATAATATGAGGGTGAAGGTAGGTTTGGAGGAGGAGTGAGTTCCTGACATCACATGAAATTTCTGCAGGTTTGTTTTGCTAGAGAGAGATTCATAGCACTTTATCATTTATGAAAATACTTTCTAACACATTACATTTGTTAAGGAAGTTCATGGGTGGCATGAAATCACGACTGTTACCTGGTCAGCCCCCGTGAGATGGATGAAGCTCTCAAGAATGGATGGGCTCAGCCTGTCCATCACGTCTATGGCTAATTCATCATCACCCTATAAAAAAAAGATATCCTACGGCTCAAAACGTTACAATGTTTTAAGAAAAGTAGCCAAACCTAGGAAAGCATGGAAAAGGCATTACTTTGTTACAAATGGAATCGAGGGTGGTGGGTACTTCGTTGTAGAGTAAGTTACGTCTACATGGTAGGTATAGAAAGGGGCTAAAGATGGACACAGGCATGGCTGTCAAGTACTTTCGTTAGCTGACTTAAAGACCTAAATCTTACCTTAGGTATTTCCAAAAGTGCAAATAAAGCCCGTACTTCTCTAAGGACACTGACGGCTAATCTCCTAGTGGCAGGGCGACTGCTACAGAGGATGACGAGTGCAAAGCCTTCCACCACGTGGAACACGCTTGAGTACAGGCTCCTCTCCAGAGCAGGGGGGTGGGAAGCTCCGTTAGCTACTCCATGCTTGAAAAATAAAATAAAAAACATGGGTCCACAGATACGCCCGAGAAACAATCAATAAAGAGCACAGCAGATCACAGACATCGCGCCTAGAGGTCTGCCTCGGCTCAAGCAATTCAAATAGTATTTAATTTATAAAAATGTCAGAGTGTGCTCGGTGAAAAAAGCATGTCAACGGCGGTCCGAAGGGGAATTCGGCACCTACCTTCTGTCATTCTCTGACTACTTTGTGACCTTGGAATTGACAATCGCTTTTTGTCTGATTTATCTTATTTTATTTTATTTTATTTTTGTAGTTTTTGGCCGGGCTGGGTTTGAACCTGCCAACCCACCACCTCCGGCACATGGGGCCAGCACCCTACTCCTTTGAGCCACAGGCGCCAACCCTGTCTGATATTTTTTAAAGGAAATGAAGGGATTAGGATTGTATCTTTCACCCTGAAAGCATGTGCCAGCAGCCTGGCTTTGCTTGGACCTTGTGAGAAGCTCCTTCATAGGACCCTACTGACTTCTGTGCTTATTAAAGATTGACAAGCTGGATGGGCTTAGATGGTCCAGCTCTAAGATTCTAAGGTTCTATAATTTATATATTATCATAAATAATTTGAACACCTTTTACAGTTAAGGAACACAGATACCGTGTATGTGAAACAGGGACTGGTGATGGATGAATAACCAAGTAACCCAGATAGAAGATACCAAAAGTTTTTATTCTGTCGACCGAAACGGAAGCTAGACTTATCTCTACTTTCTATGCTTCCTGAACACTAGTTGTTACCGAGGGAAGAAGGTGAGGAAAGTTTCCCACACAAACGCTGCACGTTTAACATACGAACTACAGGAAAGTCCAGTTTAAGGAATTATGAACATATTAAAAGTGAATAGAAGAAAACTTTTCGCGTTTGAGAAAATAAGTCACTGTTAACATTGTTATGGGTCACTTAACGATGACCAGGTAGAAAGGCACAAGAGAAAAGAATCTGGTACCCGGGAGTCCTGGTTTTTGTTCTGCATTTGGGCTGCTTGTTTCCACTGGTTTATCAATTGCACCAACATCTTTACGGCGTTATCGAGAAGCGTGGGATGGACATCAGTCACTTCGCGAACAATAAAATAAACAAATCCTGAAAGAACATCTTCCCGCCAATCTGGAAAATCAAGCATTAGTGCCTGCAGAGTATTGAAAGCCAGAGCTCTCAGCTCTTCATCCATATGAATTGTGAGCCTGCCAAGAACAAGATTCCATCAGCAAACTTCAAAACCTGCCAAAGGCTTCTTACCACCTACATACACCTCAAAACCAGGAACTGAAAAAGTACATCGTCTTAATCGTTCTGTCAGAAGCATAAAGATGGGAACCGAAGTTCACTGTTTTGTGCCATATTCACCCTGATGGTGGTCTATACTTTAATTCATTTAAATTCACAATTGACTGATATTTTTACTATAATTCAGAATAAGTTAGATCTTACTTTAAATGCTATACTTGAGGGGAAAAAAAATACAGATGCCGTATCAGAATTCCATTGAAATAAATTATAATCCTTAAAATGCCACGTTGTAGTCCTACAGTTAGTCAAGCATATGGTATCTTAGCACTATCTTAGTTTTTAGTCCCTGACTATTGCTGAAAGGCCATGATTTCTCTGAGTCATTCCTTACCTACTGCTGAGACTACGGTTAAATACGAGATAGACAGCTGAGCACGAAGAAGGAAATATGGCAAATTAAGATGGAATCAGTAACAGAAATAACTCTTGAAGGTAAGAATTTAGGCATTTAAATAAATTAGGAAACAGGCTTTATAAAATCACCTTTCAAAGACATCAAACCAACATGGGGCTAATTTTTGTTATGGAATTTTACCAAAACATAAAAGGAGAACAATTAGTAAGAAAAACGATGATAAACAAGGTACAAAATGACTGTGGTAGGAAAGCCACCGACATGTGCATGTATACGCAGATACTATGTGAGTACGAGCTTATGATTTGGGGCTGAAGGGGATTACTCTAATGACTGCTTCTAAAGTCAAATGCGTCAGAGGTAGAAATAGTTTGAATGAATAAAATCAGCAGGAAACATTAAAAATACACCACAGTTACGTGCTGGGGAAGCTGGGAAGCTGTGAGTCGGGTGGCCTAGGAGAAAGGAGGCATCGGTCTGCACCCTGCCCAATTCAGTGCCAGTCTTCACTAAGCCAACCTTCGACTGACAGTGAGACTGAAGACCAAGAGTACTACAGCTGGACAGACTTGGGCGTAAGTAACAAAGCCACACAATTATTTCTGCAGATCAGAAACAAACAGGGTCAGATTAAGCATCTCCAGCCCACTATTCTGGCTCTCATAGTGGCGCGGAGGGAGATATAGTACCGTAGGAAAGGAGAGTGACAATTCTCCCTAATATGGACTTTGAAGGTTGTTTCAACATCCCTTAGGTGTGAGATAGATATCTACGTATTTGTAACCTATCTGTGCGATGCAGAGGGCATATGAATGAGTTACCTCCTCAGCGTGTCGGGGAGAACAACAGTGGAGCCTGGCTCATTAAAAGGAGGGCAATCAGTCAACTTTCCTTGGGGACAGCATACAGGTCTACAGATTTACAATGCATGTTTGTTTTATTTGCTTGCTTGATTTTAAAATAAGATTTAGACAGCACAACTCCAAATGACAGGAGAATAAAACAGACCCTAGGCTTGTTCTTTCCACTGGAGTAAATGAATTAGTGCACAGGATCACAGAGGAGAGCAGCAAAGTGAACAGAAACTGCCACTCCCTGTCCAGAAGTCTGCGCCTATCCTGGGCTCCCCAGCTCACAGCCGAGGTTTCACCTTGCCAGGCAATATGGGCCGTGCGGTCTGTGGATCACTGTCCACAAAGATGTACGGGAGTCAGGCTGAGGGCAGAAGTGAACAGCAGTTGTTCACTGCTCTCCTAAATACTGCTAGAAATCATTAAGTTTTCTCATTTCTAATGCTGACATGAACTTTGCAACTCGGCCATGTAATCCATAGCAGAGACGAAGAGAGTGTGGGAAGGGGATGAATCTCTTGGTGCAAAGTAACCCCTTTCTCTCTTAATTCTCATATGAGGCAAATCCCCTTCCACCTCAGATGGCAGTCTGGATCAGCAGAGGACAGGGCAGTACCTGGGGGTGGGAGAGGCTAGGTATTTTAAGAAGGGCACAGAAAGGGTTTAATCATTGTGAATTTGTATTATTGATCATACCCTGCAACAGTATCTTTCAAGAGAGTCAAGTATCACAGCTCTCTTATAGTTACCGTAGTTGGTTTTTCATCTAGGACAGGCGTCAGTGAATTGGCTTATGACTAAACCCAGCCGGACGCCTACGGGAACGGAATGACATGTATATGGCGGCCTCAGTACCACAACAGCGGAGACGGGCATCCTTCTGTTTTAGTGATACATACTGGACATATTTGGGGGGTACTTGTGACAATTGAATAATTCATATAATTGGTAAAGATCAAACTGGTGGGATTTCTGTCACCTTAACTATTTGTCTTCTTTACATAATTATTCCTTTGTAGCTGTTTTGAAATGTACAATTCAGTATTATTAAACTATAGTCACCCTACTGATCATCCAACAGCAGGCCTATTTCTTCTACCAAAAATGTCTATCTGCACTTAGTAATAAACTTCAGAGATGAATACTTGGGACAAAGACTGTATGACCCACAAACCCTAAAAAATTTTAATATCTAATCCTTTACAAGAAAAATTTCCTGACCCCCCTGTCTAGGGAATCCCTAAAGGCATCAATAGAACAGCCAGGCTGGCCACTAGCTGAACTAGAACTAGGAGCTGGTATTTAACTTTGGTTGTCATGTTATTTACTCATTTTATAGAGCTTTGACAAGCTTAATAGAAGAAAGACAGAAAAACTTACAAGCTATGGGCTCTGCCATAGGGGAAAGAAGTGTCAATGAGACCTAGTTACCACCTAGATGCTAAAGAAAGGGCTCTAGGAGCAAACACAACAATTAATCGCCAAACGGGGTATTATTAAACGCTGATAATGTCCTATGTTAAGGGATAACGTGTTACACAAATCCCAGGTAATATTACTAGATGGAAAAATAGGGAACTGAAACACATGATTAGGATTTGTGGGGGAATCCTAAAGAACTTGAGAAGTTGAGCAGAGAAAATGTTTTTAACAGAAAAAAAGAAAAAAAATGGCAGTTTAAAAAATATCAAAGAATTGAAAAATATTTTCATTTAGTGATAATAGTAACAGGTTTATCAGACATTTAAAGGGATAGAAAGGATAAAAATTAACATCGCAGACAGTAATTTCCATTTACCTTGCCAACAATTCAATGAGGTCAGTTCTGCTCATACCATCAGGAATCAACCTTGGAATAGCAGCGATACAAGTTCTAAACAAATCAATTTTGGGCTTTCTTTCCCCCCTGCAAAACATACCACAACAGGATTTAGTAAATCAAGTACATTATATAAACTAAACAATGAAATCAAAATTGGAATAATAATTACAAAAAGTAGGAGCTCCCTCCAAGTGTGATGTCTTTAATTTAAAGAATACACATAAATCCAGTAGATAATTACCAGTCAAATAATTCAAGGAAAAAACATAGTTAGCAAGTAGAAAGTAACTAGGAAACAAACCCTGCAATTATTATTAAATAACTATTTAAACAAATTATTATTTAAAATATTAATAAAATTAAATATTTAACTTTTAGCCTTCAGTAAATATATAGATAACAATATTGATATTACTTAACTAACATATATATTTTAACTAAATATGAGTTATTCTTTGGGGCCTATAACATTAACCAAAAGTTTTTCATTTAATATCCTAATGCTATTTTTAATACTCTAAAATTAGTGTTAGTATTGGTTTTGCTGGTTTATTCTTATCCTGTGTGACACGCATAAATGTATATACATATTTAAAATGTTTATGTAACAAAATGAGCCAAATGTTGAAAATCCTGGTCCTTCCTGAGGCTTAATACAATTTAATTGTACTATATTCTTTTAGTTATTCAATGATTTATTTATTTTAAATGTCTAACCTCTTAATATACCAGTTTTTATTTTCGCCTATGTTAAGCAAGTGAGGCCTTTTAAACTTATTTTATCTAAGTTGTTGTCCAGTTGGCACAATAAAATCATCCTTATGTAGGAACAACTCTGGGTGTTCTAAGTGGCCGGGTCAGTCTGCATTATAGTAGCAATGGACTCAGCACCTCCTTTTGGAGATTTCACATGCATGGTTCTGTGCATGGTTCTAAAATGCATGAATTTCGGTTACAATTTACATAAACACCAGTCCCACGAAACATTTGCTATAAATGAAGGCATCAACAAACTTTGCTGTTGGCTCGTTAGTCCACAAACAACAGGTGTGGCCCACGGCCCGCGAGCAGCCCCATGTCTCTGAACTGCCACGTGTGCAGTGGGGCCCCCGCCACCTCTCCCAGTGACAAACCCACAGGACATTTTATAAATACATAATCAAAAGAGGGAATTGGCCAACAAAGATGAACGTACACAGCAAAGAAAGCAAAGATACCATCAATATGTAGTGAGTTCTTAAAATTTTGTGTAGCTTCAGCATCCACTTTATGTATAAGTTTAAATTTCTCATATTAGAACCAGGGCTTGGTCATCTTTGGTACAGTTTCCAATTCTACATCCCTACCCCACTTTTTTTCTTTTTTTTTTTTTTGAGACAGAGTCTCAAGCTGTCACCTTGGGTAGAGTGCAATGGTATCACAGCACAGAGCAACCTCAAACTCTTGGGCGTAAGTTAAGGTGACCAGAGGTCCCGCTTTTGGTGGGACAGTCTCGATTTTTAACAATTTGTCCCATGGCATTCTAAACAAGTCCTGATTTTTGGAAAGAATGCATGACAAGCTAGGGAACAGCGGGAGAACAGGAAGGGAATATATGGGTTTTGGCTGCCATGTGGCTATTTTGCCAGCATATGAGTTTTATATTATTCTTGTTAATTTTATAATGTTAAACTTTAATAACAACAAATAATTGTTGAGAACTGATTATCAAGAACTGCTTATCAAAGTTCACACTGTTGATCAGTTGTTAGAATTTGACCATCATTGTTTGGACTTAATGAACAATGGCATTTTTTGGCATTGGCAACGACAAAAACATTTTGTAACTGTCTCTCAGATGATACACATTGTACTGTGTACTAGTGCTAGTTACACAAGTGATATCAACAAGTCAGCTATTCAGATAATTTAGGTAAGTCATTTATTTATTTATTTCACGAATTTAGCAGACAGTACTCATATTATTTATATTTTATAGTGGTGGCAAAAAGTCTAGTGCCGGCCTTGAAAGTGACACTTACAACTTACAAGGTATCATTCTTAAAAAAATATATTGAGAAGGAAAAGGTTAAATCTTGGGCATCAGCAAAAATCACAATAGAGAACAAATGGTTAGAAATATTTCATCATTTTGAAACAAACCATGTTCCATACAATAATGCACTAAAAACTGTGGGATATGCACTGTCCTTACTAGGAACTAATGCTGCGACTGAACGCGTTTTTTCTATGGTAAATAAAGTGTGGACATCAGAAAAATCACAATTAAGTCTTGAGACTTTGAAAGCCATTTTATGTGTGAAATATAATTTAACAAATTCTTGTGAAAAATTTCATGACCTTTTAAACGACAGCAATCTACTAAAAAAAATTCACTCAAATGAGAAATATGCCAAAGAATAATACTATACATAATTTTTTAATGTGTTATATTTGTAAGTTGTATTTATGTTGAAATTTTAAAAAAAATTACAATACTACTTTTGCATTCTATGAAAATTTTTGTTGCTCCATATAGACCAAATTTTTAATTAAGAACCCCTCTCCCTCCATCAATGGTGTCTCGCTTTACCAATGCTAAAATCTGGTCACCTTAGCTTAAGTGATTCTCTTACCTCAGCCTCCCAAGTAGCTGGGACTACAGGCGCCCACCACAATGCCTGACTATTTTTTTGTTGTAATTGTCATTGTTGTTTTAGCTGGCCTGGGCTGGGTTTGAACCCACCTGCCTTGGTATATGTGGCAGGTGCCCTAACCACTGCACTACGGGTGCCACCTATCTCACATTCTTTAATGTGGTTGAGCCAGATAGCAACCTTATATAACTTCCTCCTAGTGATTCCCTCCCCATGGGTCGGCTGAATATAATCTACTAGACTGGTCCAACTGACCTGGACAACATGCATGGACCACCTCCCCCACATGGATATGTCACACACAGTGTCCACCTCTCAAATCACAGTGTGACCTCCAGGAACTCACGCCTATTTGCTTTAAAGCCACCAGTTACGCTTAGCGCCTGTAGCTCAGTGGCTAGGGTGCCGGCCACATACACTGGGGCTGGCAGGTTCGAACTCAGCCCAGGCCTGCCAAACAACAATGACAACTATAACAAAAAAATAGCTGGACACTGTGGCAGATGCCTGTAGTCCCAGCTACTTGGGAGGCTGAGGCAAGAGAATTGCTTAAGCCTAAGAGTTTGAGTTGCTGTGAGCTATGATGCTACAGCACTCTACTGAGGGTGACATGGTGACAAACAAACAAAAACTCACCAATCAAAACTCCACAGGACAAACATATTTGGATAATGCCCTGGACCCCAAAAAGGCAATGGTCCCAGGGCCCTTTCTCTGTCTGCACTGCGCACACTCCCTGCCCTCTGTGTGGCCTCTAAGTGCGCAGTGAACACCCTAGAACCTATAAGTAATAAAACATTTTCTGCTATCTCACCTCTCTCTTACTCATTGAAAGGGGCCTTTCCATCTTAACACACTAACTGCTACACTAGAAAAAAAATTTTTTCCTTGGGGCTACAGTGTTTTATTAGGTCAAGAGAACATATATGCTTCGTGAAGCTCTGGGGTCAAAACCAGTGTAAGTTAAATACAACTCCAACAGCAGTTAAGGTGTTAAATATCCTAAATCAAACCCACTGGAAATGAAACCCAAATCCAACATTAATGGAGTTAAACAAGAAGAACTAGCTGAGTGACACTGCTGTCTCTGGAGGTGCCATGTAGGCAGCTGGAGCGACTAAGTGAAAGCAACCTTACAAGCATAAAGGAAGGAATGAGGGGTGGTGAGAAGGGAGAATCTCTCAGGGAAAGTAACACAGGCAAAACATTTCAGATTAAAGAAGCTCTCCGAGACCATGGTAGTATACAAGCCTTGTATAGGAAATAAACGGAGATCAAATACCCAATGTGGCCTTCTCAGGCCTCTGATGCAAACATTACCATGTATCTCCCTTATAGAGAACATGTAGCTGCCCTCTAATAAATAAGTTATTACCATAGAATACATCTTCATGCGGAAGAATCCCCTAACAACAAGAATAAAGGAAGCTGGGATGACAGACAATGGATGACGAGACTGGTGGGGGGAGCACTGTCTGGGAAAAAACTACTTACATATTGCACCCCTATGCACCCTGGTTCCCAGGAGAGCAAACTATCAGAGCTCAAATTTTCAGGATTTTTTTTTTTATTGAGCCTCTGGAAATAAGAGCATTTATTTGATTTAATGACCCAATCATGCCCCTATACCCCCTGGGGTACCTACGATGTCACGGATGTAGGGCCTTGTCACTGATGACAAGACCAAGGTCCAGAGTGACTTTTGCCATCTATTCTAGTTTGATTGTACTTTAAAGAAGAAAATTGGGCACAAAGAAGAAATCTGTGTTATTGGAAACTGCAGCAGACGGCAGTAAGAGAGGCCTCCAGAAGAGGGCGCAAGACCGGGGCCAGCAAGGATCAACCACTGCCTTCTCTCCCAACGAAACAGCACCAACAAGCCACAACCTACGTGATCATGTCTTCAGGCTCCTTGTTGGACATCTGCACACTGGTCATACACATCGGTCTCCCAACTTCTTTGTCCAAATGTCTGAGAATGCTATCTAATGCCTTCCTTACTTGAGGATAATAAACTGACATTCCTAGGGGGATAAAAAACCTCACAGTTAGTATCAGAAATTAGATAAAGAATACTTACACTTACTTTCTCTAATAAAAGCCTATCAATCTTCAAATGATATTAGCTTATTGTTGTCACACACAGAAATGGAGTTTCACCTGGGATATATTCCTCCCGGTCATCAGCTATAGCATATTGCAATGATTGGAGAAATTGTGTAAAATTATGCAGAAAACTGAAGTTGACTCTTAACATCAAGATTTATAACTGTTACCAAAAATATATTCATTCTGTGCGTCTGTACAGTGGCATAACCGTACGAGGCAAATGCACGCCTCTTAGGTTAGAGCATCAGACTTTTACACAAGAATATCAAACTGTATCACAAAGCAACTTACTTATTTCAGTTAACACTAACCTATGACTTTTGCTTCTTCATCTGTCAAGGTTTTATTGAGAAAAATTTTCTTCACACGCAGAGTGTTTCCTGAGGGCAGAATGACTCCAGTGGTTGGCATTGGGGGCTCACCATCCTTCTGCTGCAGGCTGTCTGCGATCACCAGGAAGACCCTGAGGCCGATGTTCATTCTCTTCAGAGAAGAAAGTGTCCAAAGGAAGAAACAAGAATGCCACAAATTATCCTTTATTCATATTAGGAATATTTCATCAACACCAGGGGGATGGGAGGAAGGAGGATGTTAGGAAAACTAATCTTTCTGTCCAGAACTGGAAACAAGCCCAGGCATTACAGCAAGGGTTAGTATCAAATTCCCAAATGCCGCCCTCTCACCTCTGGGGTCAGCTGGCCCTCTTACTCTAAGGCTTGCTCAGCCCTCTTCCATCCTTCCTCAACTCTCCTTTCCTCCTACAGTCCCCTCTTGCCTTCGACTTCTCAGAAAGAAGAATGCCACCAACTCCCCTCAATCTCTCACTGTTAATCATAACAGCCCATTTCTACGTCCTCCTCTTTCTCCCTCGGGTTTACTCCGGTTACAGTCAGGAGCTGACGGGCTTCCCAGCTGGTGGGTCTGCATCTGTGCTTGCATTCTGGTAATGGTACCCCACCAATTAACTGTCCCTTCTCCTTCCTGCATCTTCAGCATGGCCCTTACCACTGAAGAGATCCCACTTCTCTTGCCTATACTATCCTAATGGAACAAACCATTCCAAGCATTTTCCTGAAGCAGCTCTCACTCATCAGAGACCGTATCACTCAGGACAGCAGGCCTGATTCCAGCAGGCTACCCGACTGTTCAGCAGCATGGACACTGTCAAGTTCTCCTCTCACCCTTCCCCTCCCGGCCCTGGGGTGTGTCATCTCTACCTGCATTTCGGGCTCAGCTTTCTTTACTTGGGTATTAAACATCAGACGGCTTCACAACTGCTTCAGTTACCGCTCAAGACAAACCACCCACAGATTTTGAGCCTGGCCTCTCCTCTGAACTCAGACCCTCAGACACACCTGACATCTCTACTCGGAAGTCCAAAGGTTATACACGTTCAAACCAAATGCATCGCCTTTTCCCCCAAGCTGGAGTTCTTCTCAACGTTCTCTCTCCCTGGGAATGGTCTTTCATCTGCACCACTCCTGTCCCTGCCCAGGTGTCACTGTCCCTGCTCTGTGTTACTAGCCGCTCAAGCAGACATCCCAGTGGGTGTGCAAGAGAGGTCACTGTACTACCCTGAGAAAACGAAACTTTGTTTACTTTTTATTTACGTAAATGTGATTAAAATGTTAAACTTTGCTCATTATCTCTTACATGATGCAGTAGTGGTACCTTCCCTCAGTCTATATACCAGACACTCGCATGTCTCGTAGTCAGAGAGGACGCCTTGAAAGAGGTAGATGAGCTCGACAGAGCGCTGGGGTTGGCAGAGCGAATCTTACTCACACGCTCTCCCACTGTACTGCAATCTATGCACTTGATTAAATGGGTTAATCGAGACTTTTGTCTGGGTTTAATTAAATTAGTTCTCACAAGCTTTTAAAATGATTCTCAAAAATAAAATACACATTCCAGATAATCTTAACAAAGTGAATCTGATGAATAAGCACCACCACCCAACAACCCAGCCAACCTGATACCTTTTTCTCCTCCTAGTATGAGAGCCTGGGGGGGGGGGTGTGAAACTGACTTTCAGAGATAAACCTCATCAGTAGAAAGACTATTTTTGAAAATTGGAGAGGTTTAAGAAAATTGTCTTTTATGATGTTTGTTGCCGGAAACCAAGCTAAGTATGTCACCTGGAAACACACTCACTTCACCTACTTTTAAAAATCTGGAAATAATTATTAACCCACCTTTAAAATCTTTAAAATGAAAACCTTTAATACCTTTCTCACTCATTTGTTAGCCCCATAAACAGACATCTTAGGATTCAATTATGAGAAAGGCCTGATTTAAAAAAAAAAATAAGGAAAAACCCATTTTGACTTTTTATATAAGCAATTAGTACATTTTAAAACAGCCTGAAAATGTAATGTTTAAAGAGTGAATCAGTTTAACAGTGAATAATGGGGACACACCAGTAGGATATAACATTGATTGATTGATTGTTCTTGTTGATTACTTTTATTTTTTTTATTTTTTTTGAGACAGAGCCTCAAGCTGTCCCCCTGGGTAGAGTGCCGTGGCATTACAGCTCACAGCAACCTCCAACTCCTGGGCTCAAG
>CAUYTI010113423.1:0-11584 GCA_963575145.1 Galago senegalensis | reverse complement strand
GGCTCAAGCGAGTCTCCTGCCTCAGCCTCCCAAGTAGCTGGGACTACAGGTGCCTGCCACAACACCTGGCCATTTTTTGGTTTCAGCCATCATTGTTGTTTGGCGGGCCCAGGCTGGGGATTCGAACCCGCCACCTTAGGTGTATGTGGCTGGCGCCCCAGCCGCTTGAGCCACAGGCGCCGAGCCGAGAGCATATATTTTATGGTTTTTATTCTTCTAAACTTGTCAGGGTGTGTCTTATGACCCAGTCTGCACACCCTTTTGGTGAATGTTCCTTCCATGTAAGTTTGAGAAGTTCGTGTTGGATAAAGTATTTTATAGAATGCTTTCTGTATAGTTATAGAATCTCTACATGCATGATAATTTTTATTAGAGTCCAGATGTTTTTAATTTTATATTTTTATGTATTGGGTATTTAGATTATATATTTTAAACTTTGTTTTAAAAGCAGTTTAATATTTTTTTCATTTGTTTTTAAGCTTCATCAGACAGGACCAGAGTAGCATTTATGTTAGGGCTAACTATCCCCTCTACTGCATCAAAACTTTCAGTAGCTCTGCTTACTGCCCCAGGAATTAGTTACCATTCAACAGTGAGCTCCAGAGTCTGCTCTCAGCATGTTCCCTTTGACTAAATGTGCGTAGCTCAAAGATCTGATGCGTCAGTATGACCTCTGTCTTTTCCACATGTGTATCAAAGCGTACCATATACTTTATTGCACCTATTGGGGAATATCATTATAACTGCTGGCTCAGATTCACTGGGGACAGCAGTCATATAGTATTCATAGTGTAATCCTCTTTAGTTAGTATTTTAAATTTAATATTGCATGAGAAATATTTCTTGAGTAAATAAAATGTTGAATATTTGATACTCTACCTTTCCTTATTTGTCTAATCAATTACATACTTCAGAATTGAGCTCAGGTACCACTTTGTACTGGGGATTTTCCCTAAAACTTTCTTTCATCCCAGGTTAATACGTTGCCCACAAACCCTTATGCAATTCTGGATCCAAAGGCTGCCATGTGCTGAGGACAGTTTATCCCTGGTAGATGGCTGTGGAAAGGGACTGTGTAGCCCAACATAACCTCTTGTAAAGGCAGGAAAATGATAAGATTGTCAAGGCAGTAAACCGTTCATTTGAAATGAGAAATTTTCTAATATATTATATCTTTTACTTTGCCACCAAATAGAGAATAAAACTCAAAAAAAAGTTGTAGGAGATGAGGCTGGTGGTATTTTAATATTTTATTTGGAATCAATATAAAATTTTCATAAAATTAACATAAATAATAACATTCCAAAAAATCTAGATATCCTTTACAAAGACTCGACTATTGTTAATATTGGGTACTTCTTGTTTCCACACTTTTCTTGCCATCTCTTTCTTCCTCTCTTCAACTTTATATCTCATACTATTTATCCTATAAATACCACCATTATGTACTTTCTACCAATGTGGGTACTGTTTTATAGAATCAGAGTGCAATGATCAACTTTAGTAAACTTAACATCATTACCCTATGATTAGATAACATAGTTTTAAAGAGTAAGGAGTGAAAAACTGAAAAAACTTTCTATTACAGGAAAGCACCTTTTAAGATAGGTGTGAAAATAAGATGAGACACCATGGTAGTCTTGGAATTGGAGGACTAATACTGACACAAGATTCTCAACATCTGGTGTGCAGAGAGAAGGAAAAACACATTACTATCCATTTTTTTTACTTTATTGTTTCTTGAAAATCAGATCCCACATTCAACATTTTCTTCAGAGCCCCCATGACATCCTTATTCCTTAGACTATAGATTAAAGGGTTTAGCACAGGCGTGAGGATTGTATAAAAGACAGACACCATCATATCTTTCTCAGGGCTGTGGTAGGAGCTGGGAAGCATGTAGGTATAGGTGGCAGCCCCATAGAAGAGGATTACTACTGTCATGTGGGAGGAGCAAGTGGCAAAGGCCTTTTTCTGGCCCTCTGCTGAGTTCATCCTGTAAATGGTGAGAAGGATAATGTAGTAAGAGACTAAAATGACTGTCACAGGGATCAGGAGCATGAGGACACAGCACAGATACATGAAAATTTCATAGAATGAAGTGTCTGAGCAGGAGAGTTTCAGTACAGCGGGGACTTCACAGAAGAAGTGATGGATCTCCCGGGAGCTACAGAAGGGGAAGGTCATCGTGACAGGTGTGAATATGAAGCCATCTACAGACCCCAGGAACCAGCAGCCAGCCACCAGGAGGAGGCACACCTTATAGTTCATGAGGACAGGGTAACGCAGTGGATGGCAGATGGCTGCATAGCGGTCATATGCCATGGTGGCTAGAAGAAAAAATTCTGAGCCTGCTAGTGTCACATAAAGGAACATCTGCATCCCGCATTCAGGGGCTGAGATCTTATTCTCACCGGTAATCTGGTTCCTGAGCATCTTGGGCACAGTGACAGAAATGTACGCCATGTCCATGAGAGACAACTGGCTGATGAAAAAGTACATGGGAGTATGAAGGCGAGTGTCAGAATAGATCAGAAGGATCAGCAGGGCGTTTTCAGACAAGGCCATCAGGAAAATCACAAAGATGACCACACAGAGAAGAGCTGGGTGTTTGGATTGACTGAAGAATCCTGTAAGGATAAAATCTGACCATCTGGTGTGGTTGGTCTTCCAGGTGGTGTTGTCCATGAGGTCTCACCTAGGCCACCAAGGAGAGCTTTGAGGTTAATATAATTCAACCCTCTGAAATGAGTATTTGTGTGTGTGTGTGTGTGTGTGTGTGTTTGAGAGAGAGAGTGTGATGGCTCATGGGCTGGTAAATTTGAGGATTAAAAATGACTTGTAATTCAACACAATTACCAAAAAACTAAGAATTCATAACTGTGGATGAAAGGAAATGGTAACCTGTGCTGAAGTTGCCACAGTTCAGGATCATGATACTTCCTGGTGATAGATTATGTTGGTTATTAAAAAAAAAATACTAGAAAGGTGAAGACACAAGCACAAGTAGTAAACATTGGGGAAAAATGAAATCAATTTTCTTATTTCTTGAGTTTTTGTTGTTATTTTTAATGGAAGTTTGAATTGAATTAAACTCTCTGGTTTAAGGATCTATCTAACTGTAATTTTAAAGACTCTCAGTTATATTCCATGTAAGAAAGATTTAGAAAATAACAAAAGCATAACTTGTGGAAAATCCATACCTGTAATAAAATTTGAACTCCGTCTGTCCATAGCATTAGACAACACTGTGAGGTATGTGGTTTCATGGAGCAAAACCCCATGCCTCCTCTGAGCAAAGTGGGGTCCTTGTGCACAAAAGACCCCTTAGAGACCTGAGGTTATGGTGTGATGAGCCCAGGTTTGGTGGCCAACTACAGCCATGGACCCAGATTCCCCTCCTATCTGTCATTCCTCTGTTCACTCTACATAAGAAAAGGATGAGAATAAATTTCGACCTCAGCTTTGATGAAGATTAAATGAGGAAAAGTAATGGAACTGCTTAGAATATTATCAGTTACAGATGAATAAACATGTGTACTGTTAGAGTCAATATTTATAATATTATTAGTGTCTTATGAGACACACTACTTCACTTATTAGTGTCTTATGAGATACACTACTTTTCCAGTTTTTGTATCTATTCATGCATTTAAACATTTGAATTTGATAATTTCTCTACTTTCAGACAGTTCAGAATAATATTGCATATGTACACTACTTGATTTATATATATCTATATAAACTTTATATAAGTATGTATGCACACAACTATAAAAATATGTAATATGTATTTTTTGTTTTAATTTTGGTTAAGCAAGGATTTATGGAGAATCCTATCTCCTTTCTGCATTTCCCCTCCTGAAGTTCCTCTCTTTAAGGTTCCCACCACTTCACTAAATGTCGGGGAGGAAGGACTAGGATTTAGAGAGGTCTGATGAACAGCAGTGTTTTGTTAGTTGTTTTTGCAAACACCATCTATTTTATTGTCTGCACAATCAATTTTCCATGGAAGTGAGAAGTGGAGGGGGAAATCAAACAATACTGGGATGTTTCTGATGCAAATTGACTGTTTTCTCCTGTTGTTAGATACTTAAGATGAATCAAAGACAAATTAAACTTGATTATGCTTAAGGAGGTCACAGTCAATTTCACATAAATTAGCTATATAAGTGTGATTTAAAGTACTTTAGAATACCTGTAAAATAAATAAGAAAGGCTAATAGAAACCAAATATATTTAACTAACTCATTCTATATTTTCTTTTAAGGAAAGTAAACCTTTTCAATTTCTGGCATGTTGTGTGTTAAATTTTAACACTTCTTACACAGAGGAAGGATATTTAGGATTCCCTTTATGAGAAGCAGTAGTTACAATATAGGAATATTTCAGGAAAAGTTTTTAAGTTTCTAATACATTTTATACTCTTTTAATAATTTTAAGTACTAGCTGGGATATGCAAATTATTAACATTTTCAAGTTTGAGGTAATGATACAATAGACAAAACGGCAAATAAATTTGATGTCTTAATATAGATATTTATCAAATCTGAGACATAGTGCATTCAAATTATATTTTGATATTATCCATTCTCGTTGACAGATGGAAATTAAACTCTGTACAATTTATGAACAGTCCAATAAACTGTAAATTACACCCAATTACCTAGTCCATATTTGTGGTCAGAAAGAAGCAAGGACAAGCATTGTGACCAATATATGTGAAGACCTGAGAGCTGCTGGCTAAAGGAATTGAGGAGAAAAGGAGTGCAAATGGGGGAGGGTAGGAAAATTTCTGCTACAGTTTGGAAAATCGGGGTCACTGTCATGAAGCCAACCTGAGAAAACAGGTAGATGTCTACAGCACACAGGACAATTGGCTTTCTTCTTCATTCTTGTTCTTCTCCATCCAATTGTTTGAGTTTCCTATAAACAGCTTAGGACATATTTAACTTGGGGAATAATGAATAGTTGTTGGACATATTGAATCTTTATTTAAAGCTGACAGCATCTAAGGAATTGTTCTAATGCTGATTTAACACACTTAAACTTCCCAAGAGCCAAAGAAGTACATAATCTTATAGTTACCATTTATAGATTAAAAACAGCAAGTTCTGGGGTGGCACCTGTGCTCAAAGGAGTAGGGTGCCGGCTCCATATGCCAGAGGTGGTGGGTTCAAACCCAGCCCGGCCAAAAACTTCAAAAACAAAACACCCCCCCCCATAAAACATTAAGTTCTTGGGCTGTCTGCCTAGCATCACACAGCCAACCTGATAGAAGACACCTGTCAGTCCAGGTGTGGAAACTAGAGCCTATAACTCTGCCTCAGTTCTCTTGAGGATGTAGTCCTTCCTCCATAGACTAAAATTGGGATTTTAGGCTATTGACTATCATTTACATCACAGAAACATAGATATGGTTGAAACATTTCTCTCTTTCTTTCTTTCTTTTTCTTTTTGAGACAGTCTCACTATGTCACCCTTAGTAGAGTGCAGTGGCATCACAGCTCACAGCAACGTCAAGCTCTTGGGCTTAAGTGATTCTCTTGCCTCAGCCAAGTAGCTGGGACTACAGGCTCCTGCCACAATACCCAGCTATATTTTTGCTGCAGTTGCCATTGTTGTTTAGAAGGCCCAGGTTGGGTTCGAACCCTCTTGCCTCAGTGTATGTGGCCAGCGCCCTACCCATTGAGCTAAGCCTGAAATGTGCCAAGCCTGAAACATTTATTTCTATCAACAGTGTGTTTTAACTCTGGGAAATAATCCCCACTCAAAGCAAAACTAGTCATTCTCATGCTGAAAATTTTGGTCTCAGGAAAACAAATGTATCATCCAATAATATAGGAAAAATGAATATTATTTTGCCTGTAAATATTTGGAAATCAAAAACTTCTTTCCTAATATGTTGCAGTATAAGAATCAAAAAACAAAAAACACATTTGCTTTTATCTATAAAAATAGATGATAGAGGAAAATGAGAAAATGCAGTGAGAAGAGCTGATAGTGATTTGGAAGCTGAATGATAAAAACGGTGATTACCTGTTTGCTCCAGCAGCACTTGGTATCTGGCTGAACTCACCATCAGATGGTGTCTTGAGCCTCATCTATATAGACTAATGAAGTGTGTCCAGGTTAAGTATGCAAAACATTAGGAAACTGACATCATCCTGGGTTTACTTTGTCCATTAGGGGAGTGGATGAAGGTTATCTATTGGTTAATCACCTCTGGGATGTTATAGAAGGATGTAATTAAGAGAGCTGAAGAAGCTAGTAGATACTTAAGTTATCCTTTTCTGATTTACTTCTCATTGTTATTTAAGAGAAAAAGTCTCAGTATGCTTCCCAGGCTGGACTGCAGTGGCTTTTTGAGATATAACCACAGTGTACCCCAGTCTCTAACTTCTGGCTTCCAGTCATCCAGCTGCTACATGTGTGTATCCCCTCCTTAAACTTCAAGAATACATAAAACAGAGAACAAGGTAGAAGTAACTTGTGAACTATTGCTATTTGCATTTATATGTTTCACAGATATAGACGTTGGTTCTCAGAGTTCAATTATTGTGTCAAAGTCATAACCACTAATCAGTCATATAATCAAGACTAAAATTGAAGTCTTCAAATCTTCATTTCTATCCCTCTTCATTGGGTTACTACTACTTCTATCACTCACTTGCAATCTTTGTTGCTTCAATGATGCATTTAATTTCAAAATGTTTGCTTTTTTAATTTTCAATGTTGATATAATAAAAAAACCTAAACACACAAATGATACCAAAAATGTAAAAATCAACCATAATGTAATCATCCAAACACAAATAAAGCTTTAAAATTTATGTCTTGACTCCAAACTATAATTACTTATGGAGTGCACATCCTGAACCAGACAATTGACATAAAATAGAGAACAAGGTAGAAGTAACTCCTTCCTCTTAGATCTTCCAAAATGGAGAACAAGGTAAAAGTAACTTCTTCCTCTTGGATCTTGCAAATAGATATTTCTCTTAGTTCTACAATGATGTTTATCATCCTCCCATGACATGAAGATCTTTTCATGGCATCCTTTGTCAGCCCCACACTGAAGCTCTGGAAAGCTGGAATTTCCTTTGACTTCCAGAGCTTCACCTGTGGAAAGCTTTTTACTCCTTGCTACTTGATTTCCTGTAAGACTTTGATGGGACACTGACCTGTAAAGAGGAAGGAAAAAATATCTGGTGATGGTCTCTGGCAGCTGCAGCAGCTATGGGCAACAGGGATCATGTGAAGGTTCAGGTTCCAGCACCCTAAGTCAGTTTCAGAGACGTGAAGTGCTAGAAGAAAGTGTGGGGAAAATTCTTTTTTTTTTTTTTTTGAGACAGAGCCTCAAGCTATCCCCCTGGGTAGAGTGCCGTGGCATCACAGCTCATAGCAACCTCCAACTCCTGGGCTCAAGCGAGTCTCCTGCCTCAGCCTCCCAAGTAGCTGGGACCACAGGCGCCTACCACAACGCCTGGTTATTTTTTGGTTGCAGCCATTATTGTTGTTTTGCAGGCCTGAGCTGGATTTGAACCCACCACCTTGGGTGTATGTGGCTGGCGCCTTAGCCACTTGAGCCACAGGCACCGAGCCGAAAATTCTTAACATTATTGATCTATGTAAAGAATTTATGAAGAACTGGGAAGGAGCAAGATGCTGGCTGAGTAACAGCTTCCTTGCAACTGGGCCTGGTGAGACTGGGGACAGAAGACTCCAGGCATCTCTGGCTGGTGGTATCTGCCCAGAAACATCCCTTTGGGAATACAGGGTATCAGTGAGAGACTTCTGGACCCCATGAGGAGGACAAGAGCAGTGGAGAACTGGCAAGTTGTTGCGTGTGTTCATTCTGTCTAATCCCACCAGCAGCAGTAAGTACAGCAGTAGTGAAATTGCAAACTGGAAAGGCCTTACCTGTGAGGTGTTGTGTTTTTTTTTTTTTTTTTTTTGGACTTGGCACTCAGTTGAACTCAGAGGGAGAACTTGGGCAAGAGTGTGGAGGACTTTAAGCGTTGTCTAGGGCCCCAGACTGAGCCGCTGAGCTGGATGGAGCTAATAGTGTTTGGCTATAGGCTGTGCAGAGCCATTGTGGGAGAACTGCCCCAGCAAGCTCTGCCCTCAGGGTTGCAGAGCAAAGATCAGGTGGGAGACCTTGGGTGAGTAATCTAGTGACTGAGCAGCCTAAAGGTGGGGACTGAGGCGCCTTACCACCTTGGCCCTCAGGGGCATAGAATGAGACCAGTTTTGGCACACCGGGTGGAGTACTATGTCTGAACAGGCTAGCAAAGAGCTGCTTGACCTCAAGGGAACCACCCAACCTGGCACCCCCAGAGGTTGAGGGTTTTTAAGGACTCATTGAAACCCTAGTCCAGAGGCACAGTAACTTAAAGAGCAAAAGGAAGTGAAACGAAAATTAGGGTAAGGAAACAGATAAAAGAAAACACTCATAAGGAAGAATCAGCAGAAAAATCTTGGCAACATGAAAAACCAGTCCAGAGCAACCCCCTCAAAGGGACCATGAGGAAGCTACTGCAGAGGATTCCACCTATAAAGAAATGTTAGAAATGACAGAAAGGAAATTTAGAATACAGATGATGAAAACAATGAAGGAAATGATGGAAACAATGAAGGAACTGCTGATAAAGTGGAAAATAACCAAAAGGAAATCCAAAAACAGAATCAAATAAGAGATGAAAGATATGAAGAATATAGAAAGGATATAGCAGTGCTGAAGGAACTGAAGCAGTCAATTAGGAAACTTAAAGATGCAATAGAAAGTATCAACAACAGATTAGACTATGCAGAAGAAAGAATCTCAGAGGTAGAGGACAAAGCTCTTGAGATAACTCAGATAGTTCAAGAGGCAGAAAAGAAGAGAGAGAAAACAGAACATTCACTGACAGAATTCTGGGACTTTATGAAGCATTCAAACATACGAGTTATAGGTATCCCAGAAGGGGAGGAAGAATGCCCCAGGGGAATGGAAGCCATACTAGAGAATATTATAAATGAAAATTTCTGAAATATCACCAAAAATTCTGATATACTCCTTTC
Organism: Galago senegalensis; assembly: GCA_963575145.1. Lineage (NCBI taxonomy): Eukaryota > Metazoa > Chordata > Mammalia > Primates > Galagidae > Galago > Galago senegalensis. The sequence continues at coordinate 2,521 of CAUYTI010113423.1, read as the reverse complement.
AGAGGGATATTGGGCCCCAGGTTGCGTCAACTCTAACAGAGCTTCTCCAAGACACGTTATGATGAACCTGTCCAAAGTCAAGACAAAAGAAAAAATTCTTCAAGCTGCCAGGAGTAAACCACTAGTGACCTACAGGGGCAAATCCATCAGGATGACTGCAGACTTCTCCAATGAAACTTTTCAAGCAAGAAGACAATGGTCATCTACCTTTAATCTACTTAAACAGAACAATTTTCAGCCCAGTATTCTATATTCTGTGAGGCTAAGCTTTAAAATTGACAGAGAAATCAAATCATTTACCGATATACAAACATTGAGGAAATTCGCCACAAGACCAGCTCTACAGGAAATACTTCAACCTGTTCTACACACTGACCATCACAATGGTTCAACAGCAAAGAAAGAACTCAGAAATTAAAGGACAGAAACTAACTTCCACAATGATGCAAAAGATAAAACTAAGCAATGGACTCTTACAAAATAAAATGAATAGAACACTACCACACTTATCAATTATCTTAATAAATGCTAAAAAAAAATAAATGCTAATGGCTTGAATTCCCCACTGAAGAGACATAGATTGACTGACTGGATTAAAAAACACAAGCCATCCATTTGCTGTCTGCAGGAAACACACCTAGCTTCGAAAGACAAATTAAAACTCTGAGTTAAGGGTTGGTAGACAACTTTTAAGGCAAATGGAATTCAGAAGAAAAGAGGAGTTGCAATCTTATTTTCAGATACATGTAGATTTAAAGCAACTAAAGTCAAAAAAGACAAAGATGGTCACTTTATATTGGTCAAGGGAAAAATATAACAAGAAGATGTTTCAATCTAAATATTTATCCACCCAACTTAAATGCTCCCAGATTCTTGAAACAGACCTTATTCAGTCTGAGCAATATGATATCCTATAACACCATAATAACAGGGGACTTTAACACCCCTCTTAGACAGCTGGACAGATCCTCTAAACAGAAATTAAACAAATATTAAACAGAAATTAAATGAGACCCTAGAACAACTGTGCTTGATAGATGTATATAGAACACTCCGTCACAAAGATAAAAAATATACATTCTTCTCATCACCCCATGGAACATTCTCCAAAATTGATCATATCCTAGGACACAAAACAAACCTCAAAAGAATCAAAAGAATTGAAATTTTACCTTGTATCTTCTCAGACCATAAGGCACTAAAGGTGGAACTCAACTCCAACAAAAACATTCAACCCCACACAAAGGCATGGAAATTAAACAACCTTCTGTTGAATTACAGTTGGGTGCAGGAAGAAATAAAAGAGGAAATAACTTCCCTGAGCATAACAACAATGAAGACACAAGCTACTAAAACCTGTGGGATACTACAAAAGCAGTTCTGAGAGGAAAATTTATTGCTTTAGATGCCTACATTCGAAAAACAGAAAGAGAGCACATCAACAAACTCATGAGCCATCTTATGGAATTGGAAAAAGAAGAACAATCTGAACCTAAACCCAGCAGAAGATAAGAAATATCCAAAATTAAATCAGAGATCAGTTGAAAACAAAAGAATCATTCAGAAAATTAATGAAACAAGGAGTTGTTTTTTTGAAGAAATAAAATAGATAAACCTTTGGCCAGACTAGAAATAAAAAAGCAAAATCTCTAGTAACCTCAATCAGAAATGATAAAGGGGAAATAACAACCGATGCCACAGAGATACAAGAGATCATCTCTGAATACTACCAGAAACTCTATGCCCAGAAATTTGACAATGTGAAGGAAATGGATCAATATTTGGAATCACACCCTCTCCCTAGGCTTAGCCAGGAAGAAATAGAGCTCCTGAAAAGACCAATTTCAAACACTGAGATTAAAGAAACAATAAAAAATCTTCAACAAAAAAATGCCGTGGTCCAGATGGCTTTACACCAGAATTTTATCAAACCTTGGAAGAGCTTATTCAAGGAGGAGCTTATTCCTGTACTGCAGAAATTATTCCAAAAAATTGAGGAGGAAGAAATCTTCCCCAACACCTTCTACAAAGCAAACATCTCCCTGATACCAAAACCAGGAAAAGACCCAACTAAAAATGAGAATTTCTGGGTGGAGGGAGGGGGATTGGAGGGATCACTTCTGAGGCTTATCTTACAGGGGTACAAGTGAATCTTTCTAAGAGCAGAATGTGAACGTTTTAAAATAATAACTAAGAAAATAACACAAAAGGCTATGTTATCCAGTTTGATGGAAGTGTTTCGGATTGTGTGTGAAAACCCTACACGGGACCCCAGAAGTGCATTAATGTATATAGTTACCATTCAATAAAAAAAAATGAGAATTTCAGAGCAATTTCAGTAATGAATATAGATGCAAAAACAATTTTTTTTATTGAATGATAACTATGTACATTAATGCACTTCTGGGGTACAGTGTGGGGTTTTCACATGCATTCTGAAATACTTCCATCAAACTGGTCAGCACAGCCTTCATGTCATTTTCTCAGTTATTGCTTTAAAACGTTCACATTCTACTCTTAG
>CAUYTI010113420.1:0-16126 GCA_963575145.1 Galago senegalensis | reverse complement strand
GCTCACAGCAACCTCCAACTCCTGGGCTCAAGAGAGTCTCCTGCCTCAGCCTCCCAAGTAGCTGGGACTACAGGCGCCCGCCACAACACCTGGCCATTTTTTGGTTGCAGCCATCATTGTTGTTTGGCAGGCCCGGGGTGGGGATTCGAACCCGCCACCTTAGGTGTATGTGGCTGGCGCCTTAGCCACTTGAGCCACAGGCACCGAGCCTATTCATCTTATTGATAACTGCAAAGTTTGTACCCTTTGACCGACATCTCCCCATTTCCCCGTCCCCCTAACTTCTGCCAACTTCCTTTGTACTATTATCTACTTATGAGTTAAACTATTTTAGATTCCACATACTACACATAAGATCATGCAGTATTTGTCTTTCTGCATTTAACTTATTTATCATAATGTCCTCTAAGTTCATCCATGTTGTTGTAAATGGCAGGATTTCCTTCTTTTTTTTTAAGGCTGAAAAAAAGATTCCATTGTAATGGGCACTTTAAATTTAACTGATACCTATGTCTGCCAACCTCCCCCCCAAAATATCTCAAAACACAATGTGGTTACCATTATCAATAAGCCTATCACAAGCAGCCGTCTATGAGAAGCTTCTATCCTGCATCTCCAACATGAAAGACTGTCTGCCCTGCCCTGCCCATCCCCAGAGCTATCCCTCAGTCATTCAGAACAGCACACAAAACAAGACAGACCAGACTGCCCCCAGGCGGACCCTCCAAAAACAAAGGCTAAATGAAATGAGGCGGGCTCAAATGAAAATTCAAGCCTACCAGCTGGCTAAAAGGTTCTGACAACCTTTGTCCTCCAACAGGATACAGGGCCCAGTTGTAAATTGTGAAGAATACTTCTTCTCTAGGCCACCACATGTACCCCCCGACCTGTGCTTTTTGTGTGGAAATCAATATTAATTTGGCTTCCACCTGAAAACACTGTTAGTCTCATCATAGGAGTATTCATAAGAGACAGATGGATGTTTCAGAAAACATCACCAGCAAGCCTTCAGCCATGACGATGTTTCCCAACAGTGCCCTTCGTTACTTGGCGGGGGCTTCAATAGGGTTAACTGACTCATTTTACATGCATCCTCTGGGCAATTTCCCTACAATGACAGTCTGTAGAGGAATGGATACCATGCTTGCAAAGGACAGTTACGGATTCTTATCACATTAAAAGGAAATGCTGAGAACAGGACAGTCTCCTGGCAAGCCTAGAGACGTTTTGTGACTTGGGGCAATCCCCGCAGTAACTCAGTGTTACGGAATGAGATAAGGTCAGTCACTCACCAGTAAGCATGTGATTGTAACATTGATCTTACTACTACTTCATGGGGGTTGTGGGGAAAGAACACATGGCAATCCTTGTGCATGCAGCCCTTAACTCTCCACACCTGTTGTGTATGTTATTACCTTAACTCTTCACACCTGTTGTGTATAACCTTAATAAACAGCTAGCCTGCACTTAAGGTTAGCCCTTCTCCCGCAAGCTTGTACTTCTAATCTGAGTCACACTTGGTTCCTTCCTGCTGTGACGGAGCCCAGGGCCTTAGGGGTCACAACATCTAGCACAGATGGCAGGATACCAAAGGATACCACAGGACACTGGGGATGCAGATGGAAGGGGACAAAGGACATTCAGAAGTAAGTGAAGTCTTCGGTAGACAGCAGAAGGAAATCCCAAAAGGAAACTGCTCAGAGAAAGTGGGACCTTTGGCCATACTAGAAACAAAGGAACTCCACTCAGAATAAGTGGGGCCTTTGGTGAATAAAAAGCAAACATATTTAGAGAAAATAATGGGTAACTTACTGTTTGAGGAGTCACGAGAATTAGAAACTGAGGAAGAAGAGTATGTTTGAGCAGAATTTGAAAGTGAAGAGATTAGTGAGGTTCAGCGGGAACCTAGACCTGAGGAGAATTGGGAACCAGGAGTGTATGAAGGTTTTTCTGGCCCTTCCTCAGGGAAGTATGTGATACAGACATGAATAAGCAAGAAAATACCCCAATGTCCATTATGGCAGCTCAGATTAAACAGTTGGAAGACCACTTGAATGGTCTCATAGTTGGGAATGTTAACATAAGTCAGCCAACATTGCCCTCCGCGCCCCCCTATGTAGATGAACTGCCTGTGACTTCTGTTATGAAGGCTGTATTAGGAGGGCGCAAGACTGGTGACTTTATTGGGAGGACACTTTGGGGCTTTTCCCAGTTACAGTTACTGATATTCCTCCTAATCCACAGTACCCTCAAGGGGGCCAACGTTTTGATCACTATATGATCACTTTTATAGTTCTGAAAGATTTAAAACAAGCTATAACACAGTATGGCATGCAGTCCCCATTTTCTAGAGGTCTGTTACAGGGACTTGACAACAGCAGCGACTTATTACTTATGACTGGGACATGATACTCAGAACTGTTCTTGAATCTGGACAGTATTTACAGTTTAAAACTTGGTGGAAGGAAAAGGCTGACCTGATAGGTCACCAAAATCAGCAGAAAGGAGTTCCTACAACATCGGAACAGCTCACTGGGTCTGGCCAGTGGCTGGGGATTCCGACACAACTCCAGTATGATATAGCTATTGTACAGACAAGGCTGTGCTGTCTTTGGGCCTGGGAAAAGGTTCAGGCTCCTGGAGATATCTCTGAATCTTTCATTAAGATAATGCAATCAGGAAGTGAACCTTATACTGACTTTTTTAGCTCAATTGAAAACTTCAGTCAATAAAGCCGTTGCTCAGCCGGAGCTCAGAGACATGCTTTTTCAAATCTTAGCATTTGAGAATGCTAACTCTGAGTGTCAAAAGGCTTTATGTCCTCTGAGAGCACAAAATGCTCCCTTAGAGAAATATATATGGGCATGTGCTGATGTAGGAACAGAACCCTACAAGGCTAATCTTCTTGCTGCTTTAAAAGGAGGGTTCTAACCGCCCTGTGTTAAATGTCATAATTGTGGAAAGATAGGCCATATGAGGAGAGAGTGTTAATCAATGATCAAAAAACACAAAGCAAAGGGAAGCCCTCTGGGTTGTGTCCCAGGTATAAGAAGGGGCTCCATTGGGCCAATGAGTGCTGCTCTCAATTTAATAAGAATGGAACTCTTTTAAAGAAGAGAAACTATCAGTCAGGCCCAGCCCGGGGCCTGCAGGCAAAGAATAGGAATCTGGAGACCTACCCACTCTCCAGCAACTTAAGTCTGTCCAATTCCTTTTACATGCCACCTCAGGTAGTGCCGCTTTAGATTTACCAACATGTGATAATGTTCTTTTGCTTTCCAACATGGGAGTAAAGAAATTAAAAACGGGAATATATAGTCTTATTCCCCCAGACTCTGTTGGACTATTATTAGGAAAAAGTTGTTTAACATCTTATGGAGTGTTTGTCCACACAAATGTTATTGATAGTGACTTAAGGGAAATGCAGATCATGATTTTGGTAAACCAATCAACTCAAATTTTAGCTGGACAAAAGATTGTTCAATTGCTACTCCTGCCTCATGTTAAATTACAAAGTACTCATAAAAAATTCACTGGTTGTCTCAGCAGTATAAACAGCATTTTTTAGTAAACACCTATTGATAAGAATAGGCCTCAATTAACACTGACTTTGAAGGATAAATGCTTCAATGGTCCATTAGATACTGGTGCAGATGTCTCAGTCATAGCTTTAAATCTGTGGCCTAAGGAATGGCTGAAACAGGTAGTTGATGTTTCTTTTACAGCATAAGAACTTTAAATTCAGTCTTTCAAACCTTTACCTTGTTTGGGACTAGATAATCAAAATGCTCAAATTCAACCATACATAGCTGATATTGCTATTAACTTGTGTTACTTCAACAATGGAAAACTGTAGTAACTATACCTTCCTCTCATACTAATTCCTTTCAAATGCCAAATATAGCATAGAGGCCACTGCCCTAAAATATGCTCTCAAGCTATCTTGGAAGAGTAATAATCCAGTGTGGGTGAAGCAGTGGCCATTATCTAAAGAAACACTAGATGCCTTACAACTTTTAATTCAGGAACAGTTAGAGCAAGGACATATTGAGTTCTACATGAAATTTCTTCTCTTTTTCAATCTATCCAGAGACTCCTTAGACACTGTATTCATCCTATATACATTATTAATATTAGAGCACACATCATTCTACCTAGTCCTATGACTTCACAAAATTCACAAGTAGATCAAACCCTTGTTTGTACTGTTCAAGAAGCATCTGTTTTTCATTCCTACACACATGCTAATGCAAAGATGCCTCGTGAGGAATTTTATCTTACAAAAACTCAGTCATAGAAAATTTTCTAGTTTCCCTTCTTGCTCAAAAATACATATTCCCTCCTTTCACGAAGGTACCATCCCTAGAGGAGAAATGGCAAACCAAATACAGCAAATGGATGTTACTATCGTCCCATCCTTTGGTAAATAGAAGTATGTTCATCATTCCATAGATACTTTTTCTAATTTCTATTGGGCAACTGCCTTATCTGGAGAAAGGGCTCACCATGTCATGCAACATTTATTAGAATGTTTTAATGTCATGGGACTTCCTAAGTCTATTAAAACTGACAATGAACCTTCTTATTCTGCTCAGAAATTATTCTGCTCTCTATCTTTTTGGAATATTTAACTTTCTCATGGTATTCCCTATAATTCTCAAGGCCAGGCCATTACTGAATGACAGCACAAAACATTAAAATATATGTTATTTAAACAGAAATGAGGAGGTGGTATACCCCCCTTGAATAACAGTTCTAGATATATTCTTACTAGAGCTCTGTTCACTCTTAATTTTTTGAAATCTCAACAGTTGTGAAAACATAGCTGCTGAATATCACTGGACATCTCTCACCCATTCACCAAATTCTCAAATACAGCAACCTATTTTCTATAAGAAACCTGATATGTCTGAATGGGAACCTGATTATGTGTTACACTGGGGTCAAGGCTTTGCTCATATCATTACAGAACAGCAAGAAAAACAGTGGTTACCCACCTGCTGGATCAAGCCTGGATACGAGCAAAAGGCCCTGCCAGCACTTTGATGAATCCACACTCACTGATCTCTTCAATAACATGACCATCAAGTGGATGAACAGACATCACGCTCTCCCAAGAACCACTAACTCCACTTTTCCTTCTTGGGGTCAAATCAAAAAGCTGTCATCAGAGGCTAAAGATTTAGTGAAATGTCAAGGTAAACTTCTAATGGCAGACTTATTCCTGGCAATGATTGCAGTAGTGTTGACAAAGGTAAATGCTGCTATAAAGAATTTCAGTTATTGAGCCTATATCCCTAATCCTGCCCTTAACAGAACAATATCTTAAATTAACCCTGCCATTTCTATTTAAGTCCTGGCAGTCGTTACCTTCTACTCATTCCGACTGCATGATTTTCTCTTATACATAATAGTATTAAAACCAAATAAAAACCATGCTGCTCCTCCAGACTTCAACTTGGAAAGGGTAAGACACATTCCAATCTGCACTATGCCTGTTGCTACCCATTTATAATGAGTGCAATGGACAATGGGAAGAGGCAAGAAACCTTGGGCATTAGTTAATACTTCCTATGGAAGCGTCATTGATTGGAGACCCCATGGGTCAGCCTGAGACAAACAGTTAAGTGGTGAAATGCATTGTCCAAACATTTAAATGGTGAAATGCATTGTCTTTGTAAGAACAACTACCATAGCCTACCATTCCCATATTGTTTGACATGGAGGAGGCATGTTTCTCCCTGTGGCTAGCCTGACTGGAAAAACATAACATCATTTTTGGACAGATTTATAACAACATATACCTGAAACCTTCACTAAATAATTGAAATCTATCACAATAACTGAAATTAAAAAGCATTTCCAATAGTGTTACTAATCTTTCTCCTTTTTCTTCTGTGAAGGTCCTAACTGACACCACTATTATTCTGTTACTTATTATATATGTCTTCTTGTTCTTTTACCTAGCAAGAAGAAGAGCTGCTGGACAAGAAGAACTATTGAAAGGAACAATGGCTATTTTTTTCTCAAAAATGTCTTAAACAAAAATGGCGGATATGTAGAGGAATGAATATCATGCTTGCAAAGATAGTTACTGACTTTTATCACATTAAAAGGAAACACTGAGAACAGGACAGTCTCCTGGCAAGCCTAGGGATGTTTTGTGACTTAGTCATTCAGTGTTCCAGAATAAGATAAGATTGGTCACTCATTAGTCAACATGTGTTAAACACTTATGCTTGGTACTTCTTCACGGGGGTTGTAGGGAAAGAACACATGAGGAAATAGCAAGTAAGCAAACCTTATGCATGCAGCCCTCGTATGTAATTACCTTAACTCTCTACACCTGTTGTGTATAACCTTCATAAATAGCTTTTGCAGAGGGCTCAGGGCTAGCCTGCACTTAAGGTTAGCACATCTCCTGCAAGCTTGTACTTCTAATCCGTGTCATGCCTGTTTCCTTCATGCAGCGACTGAGACCAAGGCCATAGGGGTTGCAACATAATAGTTTTTTCCAATAAACAATAAGCAAAATACTGGAACTGGAACTTCACCAAAAAAGACATACAGATGGCAAATAAGTGTGTGAGACTATACCAAACATGATTAGGATTTAGACAATTGCAAGTTAAAAGCAAACGTCTATTAGACTGGCTAAAATGTATGTATGTATGTATTTACTTATTTATTTTCTTTATTTATTTATTGAGACAGAGTCTCACTTTTTTGCTCTCAGGAGAGTGCCATGACACCATTGGTCACAGCAATCTCAAACTCTTGGTTTCAAGCAATCGTCTTGCCTCAGTCTCTGAATAGATGGGACTACCAGGTGTCTGCCAAAATGCCCAGCTATTTTTAGAGACTGGATCTTTCTCTTGCTCTGGCTGGTCTCAAACTTGGGAGCTCAAGCAATCTATCTGCCTCACCCTCCTAGAGTGCCAGGATTACAGACGAGAGCCATGGCTCCCCACCTTATATATGTATTTACTTATTTATTTAACTTGAGATAATCTAACTTTGTTTCCCTCAATAGAGTGCTGTGACCTCATAGTTCACAGCAACCTCAAACTCCTGGACTCAAGTGATTCTCTTCCCTTAGCTATTGAGTAGTTGGGACTATAGTTGCCCACCATAACACTCAGCTATTTTTGGAGACTGAGCTTCCCTCTTGCTCAGGCTAGTCTCCGACTCCTGAGTTGAACCAATTCAACCACCTAAGCCTCCCAGAGTTCTGGGATTATAGGTGTGAGCCACTGCATGTGGCCTAGATGGCTAAAATTTAAAAGACTAACTTGACCATACCAAGAGTTTACAAGGGTATGGAACAACTGGAGTTCTCATAATAGTATAAATGAGAAGGGAATGAAAATGGTACAATCTCTTTGGAAAATAACTTAGCAGTGTCTAACAATAGTGTTCATACATCTATAGTACAATCAAACCATTTTACAACTAGATATATGCATAAGAAAAAAAGGAAGGAAATGTTCATAAAATAAAGTAAGGAAATTGTGTGCAAATGTTTACATAGAAAGTTATATAAAAGAAGATAAAAGTCAATATGGAATTCATAATGTAAGAGTGAGTTAAAAATGGAAATTAAATAAATGTATTTTATTACCTTAGCTGAAATAAAGGTTTAAAACCATCATCATATATAGATATAAAAAAAATAACATTGACCACAATCAAACCTGTTAACCAGTTATTAATAAAAGACAACCGCCTTATTCTGGCAAAGGTTATACAACAATCCTAGAGCATACATCATTAGACAGTTTTCCTTTTCTAGTCAGGAACTGATTTACAAAAGACCCGCTATCATCACTCCTATCCAGCACTGTAAAAAAGATATAAAACTTTTGCATGTGCATGTGTGTTGAGGGGTATGTATATTTAACATAACTGTAAATATATAAAAGCAGAAAAATTCATCACAATCTAAATTGATGAATATTCTGGGGTGTGAATATTTGTGGGAAACCTAATCCCCAGTGTGATGGCATCAGGATGTAAGGCCCTTGGAAAATTATTAGGTTATGAGGATGGAGTCCTCATAAATGGAAGTAGTGTCCTTTTAAAAGAGGCCCTGGGTGTGAGTGATTATAAATTGGTTTTATAGTAGTAATGAGTACACTGGATATTTTTTTTTCCATTCCTGAGATACTTTCCTAAGAATAATAGTTTCCAGCTCCATCTATGTAAACATAAAAGAGGTAAAGTCTCCATATTTTTTAATGCTGCATAGTATTCCATGGTATACATATACTATAATTTATTAATCCATTCAGGTCACAACTATAGCTGAGGATGAAGGAGGGAAGGGGAGGAGGATGGGAAGAGAGGGGGGAGGTTTGATAGAGGGAGGGTTAATGGTGAGACCACACCTATGGAGTATATTGCAAGGGCACAAGTCAAATCTATCATGTATTGAACCCAAATGTCTTAACACTATAATTAAGTAAATGATGTGAAAAGTATGTTAATTAGTAGGATATAAGCCCTCCAATTTGTACAAATAATTAACACATTGAATTCTACTAAGGCATAAATGTACTCATGATCTATTTATATATGACTTAATAAAAAAACATAAAATAAAATAAAAGAGGCCCTGGGGAGTTGCCTGATCCCTCCTACCAGATGAGAGTTCAGCAAGAAAATACCATCTATGACTGAAATGTGTCCTCAGCAGACACCAAATTTGCCTTGATTTTGGACTTCTTAGCCCCATAACTGCAAGGAATAATTTTATTGTTTATAAGCCACTCAAGGTTTGTATTTTGTCATAATTAAAACCAAGATATTTACTTGTACAAATAAACTGAGCTGTATACTTATGCTCTGCATGTTTTTAAATGCATATTATTTCAAAATAAAATATTTACTTTAAAAATACAAACCAAAAATCCTAATAACTATTGATCTAAAATTTGCAGTATCTAGAGCACTCCATTAAATATGATCAAATTTTAGATATTCACATGAACATTGCATAATTTTTCTGTTAGCCTGAAAAAAATAATTCCAGATGGATTTCTCCATATTGTCAAGGCCATTCTTCCCTGCCTCTCAATTATTTTGGTGTTTGCATTTAAATATCATGATTTTAAAAAGACAATAATTTAGGAGGCATAGATATCATTTTCAGAAAACACTCAAGCAATACGAATATATACCAAATAAGCATAAATGAACTTCAGATTATTACAACCCGGGGATTTTCTGTATTCTCCTTTTAGGTTTAGCAAAGGAAATCAGAGATAGTCTCACGGCTTACCATTCCTTTGAGAGATTTCTGAAGGCTTGACTGAGGAATATACATTTGATATACTCTGGTAGGGGAATAAACTTAGATGCCTGCAGGGACCAGCTAGAAACAGAAATGAGGTAAATGGGCTGGGGAAGTGGCAGAAAATAGCTAAGTATAAAATAAATAGCACCAGTCCAAGCATGGTGATGAATGACATCTGACACCAGGAACTTACAGGAGCCTTGTAGGAGGGAAGCACATGTCCTGTCCACGGGCAGGGCTGCTCAGCTCTGTGCAGGCATCTGGCAATTTCCATTTGCAAAGAGAAATTTGGAACCCAGAATTTGTGTGTGAATCTCTTGATTTTAAATATTGATAGTCAATTCTAAGGTTTGCAAAACACTGTAGTAAAATTAAGCCAAACATATCTCTGAGAGAAAACCTGCCTGTTTTCATCTTCTGCTCTAATAGAAACATGTTTCCAAATCCCAGGCCTGGAAATAACCGTATCTTGAAACAATAGTGATTAATTTTTATGTTGTGAGTATCAATCGAATAATAATAAAGTTTTCCATTTTTCTGTGATTCATGAGTATGAATTTATGTTTTTTTCCTTTAAATGGCATACACTACATATATAATGTGTGTGGATATTTCTATATATACATATACACAAATTCTTAAACCTACCTCTGGTTTCATAGAATAACTATATTTATTTTGCCTTTGCTCTAATTTCTGTAAATACTTGGCTTTGTTTTGTCAGATTTTCCACAGCATATTTTAAAGCTGCTTCAAGTCTTTTTAAAACAAGACTTGTTACTATACAAATGAATCAAATAAATGAACATGAGAAATAGACAAGGTCTTCATGAGAACAAAGCAGGTATCCTGGGTAATAATAGTTAAGAGTAATAAATCTATAAAATGACGACACAACAAGGAAAATCTGAAATGTATCTAGAAATGTAAAAGTTCACAATCCACTTACATCCACGTTCCAGAAAAAAGTACCCTGGATTTGCAAAGTATTTAATGGATTAAGGGATGACCATATCAGGTATAATATTTCTATGGAGATATACACACATGTTACAGAGAGAATAATAATGAAATACTTAAATCAAATATTCCTGTACATTTGCATTAATAGAATTCCATAAGTGAACATCCTCATAAGTTTATTTCACAGTCCAACACAGTCTTCCCAGCGAAAAAGATTCTACTGGACAGAGGACTTACTCCAGTTGAATTATATATTGAACTTTTGGTAGCATCTGTGCTGTGAAACTGAGATATCCCATCTCTGAGGCTATGAGAAACTCATGTCTCTAACCTTTCAAAGCTCCAAGCTGGACATAAATTTGCCAAGGTGATATCTATTTGAAAGGCAACCAGCTGGTGCTGGTGAGATTTTAAAACCTTCATTTGAATATTTACTGTAAGGATATATACATACAAATTAATTTATGGAAAGAAACAAAAAATCTACTATGGAATGGACACATGATATAGGACAGACAGTCCATACACACGGATGTTCTTTATCTTTACAACAATAATTAAATATATATATTTTCCTCCATTTTACTGATAAAGGAAGTGAAAGGAAGAATAAAACAAATTGCCTAAGAGACACAATTTGTATGAAGTAGAGACTAAATTTCAACACAAATCTGTCTCACATTAAAACCTTTACATGATTCCTGGATAGTCTCCATGTTGTGGTTTAAATACAAAATATCAGTGATTTATAGAATAGAAGAACAATTCAGGGTGCAGAGGACCTCGATTATGTTGAACAGGCTTTTAATTAGGCAGTTATGCTTACTGTGCAAAATTACTTCAATATCTAGTCATTTTAAAATCTAGACCAGTGATTCCTGTTGTAGAAGTTTTCTGTGGTCCCCAAACCCCAGGGCACAGGCTGGGACAGTTCTGTGGCCTGTTAGTAACTGGGTGGTACAGCAGGGGGTGCCCAGTGGGAAAGTGAGGGAAGCTTCAGTTGTATTTACAGCTGCACCCATGGCTCATATCCCTGTCTGAGTTCCACCTCCTGTCAGATTCATGGTAGCATTGGGGTCTCATAGGACGTGGCGCCTATTGTATGCTATATAGGTGAGTGATGTAGGGAGCACAGTCCTTATGAGAATGTAACGTCTGATGATCTAAGGACATCAGCAACACACTTCAGATGTCACTGTTTCCATCACCCCAAGATGGGACAATCTAGTTGCAAGAGAACAAGCTCAGAGATCCCACTGAGTCTTCATTATGGTGAATTGTACAATTATTTCATTATATATTGAATATAATATTAATAGAAATACGTTGCATGATAAATGTAATATGCTTAACTCATCCTGAAACCATCACCCCATGCCCTGGTCTGTGGAAAACCTGTGTTCCATGAAACCTGTCCCTGATGCTGGTTGGGGCTGCTGTTCTAAATCATTCCGTAAAAATACATTAGGAGAATGTTTACAGAGTATTCGGTAATTTGAGCAGAATCATATAGACAATCTCAAAGGCAGCTACATATTTACTTTCCCTATTTACTCTCTGGAAGTTATTCTCCATGTGGGTAGGAAATACTGACAGAAAGTGAAAATGTGGCCTTTTCAAGGACTATAGTGGTACTTTGGAGGACAGCTCTGTGTACCTTGTTCACTGAGTTTCCAAAGCCTTTGGATATTTTATAGCAAAACCTCATGACTTCTATTTATAGAAATATCCTTTGTAAAGTGAATCCATTTATTATAACCTGATTTCTGGCAGGGACAAATTGTCTTACATTCTGTTTCCGCCGTTCCTATTAATAAATGACAGGGCAAACAACACCACCAATCTGATTTCCCTTGTATTTTCATTTCCGTGGTTATCCCATCGCACTTTGAATGTCACATTCTTTTGTTCAATGGTGTAATTAATGCATAAATTTACAATGAGATCACATATAATATAGGGACTAGATTCTAAAATCAATTGGTTAGGCAAGAGTGAGAGCCAAAATTACTCCTGAAAGTCATGGAAATCATGATGGAATTGCTAGAATCCAGAGGCTCAAAATCCAAAATTAAGTTTATTTTGGGCTCCAAAGCAGTGCTTTTCAACCTTTTCTATCTCATTGCACACTTAAACCTGTAGTTAAACTTCTGAAGCATACTTAAATAATGTTGATAAAAAAGAGTAAATAAATGAATAAACTTAATGTGTTTTGAGCTTCTTTGAAAAATAATGTAATCACTACTCTTTAAAGATTTTCTGTGGCGTACCTAAGATCCTTTTATGACACCCAGGGTTCCACGGCATACCAGTTGAAAAATCACTGCTGAAGAGGCTAAAAATCTAAAATTAAATTTGTTTTACTTTTGCTTTTGGCTGTTGTTGTTATTTTAAATTTGGGGGAGAATAAAGAGTCAAATATAGAGATAATTCATGTTTTCTTTATCTTCCTTCCCCCTTTATAAGTAGTTATATTCAGATAAATAAAATGTATATAGAATGTAATGCTACTAGCTATAATAGAGTGTAGAAACTATGTCTTCCTAGAACATGACTTTGGTATCTCAATTTCGTTCCACTGCAGGTTGATTTTTTAATCTAGCTGCCAGAGGCATCTGTATTTCCAAGTAAGTATAGCTCTATGTACTGTTAAAAAAAATCACAGTAAATTGAGAAGATAGAAAAGCAAACATCAGTCTTGGCAGTCGACCAGAAAGTTATTGCATAACTAGGCTCCAGCTTCCATTACCTATGGCTCCAGGTTAGTGCTGCTTGCTGCTTGCACAAGGCCTCAGAGGGAGACTGATGAATCTGTGCGATCTAGACAGTCTTGCTGGCCTCTGTCACACAAGAGATCTTGAGGGGACCCTGAATCTCAGCTCCAACATCTCTCAGCTGTAGTCTACAAACAACTGTAACCCATAGGGATCAACTAGAAATATCATCCACCCATGACACCAGGAATAGCCTTGAAATTTACTATCAGCTCCTCTCAGCTCTCGTCTTCTGAGTAACTGTGGCCAGGCTGGAAATTTCTGTCCCATAGTGGATTCTCAAATAGCCCAAGTTCTCAGCCCTGGAACCTCACATCTATGGGCTGAGAGCAGTTCTTTCCATCTGGGGACCTGGAAACAGCTAAGTCTAGCCCCTGAAGGATGACACCCTGACCTTGTCTGCATTCTGAGAGCAGAGCAGGCCTACTTGCCGAGGATATCGTGAGGAGCTATACCTATTTGAGATTCTGGAGATGGGTCTAAAGACCTTAGTCTTGGTCACAGACTCTAAAACAACCTTATGTCTCAGTTTCATCCCATCGTGGCCACAAACCTGGGCCAAGGGACATATCAGGGATCTAATAGGAGTGCTACCAGAGACCCAGAGTAAGCCACACCCAAAGCACACATGGCAATCAGATCACTATTTTTCAAATCCCAAAGCTTATCCTTATCCCAGCACCAGTTCCAGAGACCAAGGTGATGAGTTTGGCCAGTATGCAAAGGGACTAGGTAGAACTCACGTTCACTAAAGTCCCTGATAATAGTAGTCTACAAACAACTGTAGACCCTGGTCCTGCAAGAGTGAGTATTAGTCCACCACTACTTCGCTCCAAGTCTAACTGTGTAAGTTAAGGATCTCTGTAGCTATTCTGCACTGCTGTCAAGATGTCACTTTTCTACTTTTCTAGTGCTTTCTGTAAGTCGAAGACAATAGAACAGTTAAGCTTTGGTTCCTAGTTCTAACAGTGTGCTGTTTCCTAGATCATGGTTGTTTGGAAATAGTCTCTGCATGTGGACTTCACCCTTCTAGGATTCATGAGTGTAAAATACTTAACATTTGAAATGCTGTTCTGTGTCTGTGTCTTATTCTCTTCTTGGTCTTCTTTTCACCAAACTGATAAAGTTGCTGAGTTATAGATAAAATTCTGATCACTTTTAGTCTTAATTTTCATCTATTTTTTAATCTTTGTTAAGGCATAATTAACCAATAATTTGCATATATTTGAAGTATACATTTCAGTTAGTTTTTACATAAATGCCCATAAAGCCATCATTGCAACAAAGATAATAAACATAATAAACATATATATTTCTCCTGAAGTTTCCTCACGTGCTTTTAGAATCTCCCCCTGCAATATTTTCCTATTTACTCTTCATCTCCAAGCAATATTTATTTGTTGCTTTTATTATTTTTTTTCTTTTTTAACTGTAGATTAGATTTAACTTTCTAGTAATTTATATAAATAAAATAATCATATAGTACAGACTTTTGTGTTTACATCTGTCTTATCCCACATGACAATTATTTTTGAACTTGAATAATTTTCTTAGTACAAACTTAAAGGATACTTATGAAATTTTTTTTACATACACAGTAGAACCTCTATAAGTTAACTACCCAAGAGATTGTAACAAATTGGTCAACATATAGAGGTGGTGTGCATAAGAACCTAGGCCTACTGCATTGATAACATACATCTGGTGCACATCTGGTCACTTGGGGAGGTGGTCAATGTTGGGAAGTGGTCACCTATGAAGGTTCTACTGTATACATATTACACATAGTAATTAAGTCAGAGAATTTAGAAGGTCTATTGCCCAAGTACAATACATTTTTATTAAGCATAGTTACTTTACACTGCTATCAAGTGATATAATTATTTATAGATTCATTCATGTTATTATACATGTCAATCGTTGATCCCTTTGTATAGCAGAGTAGTATCCGTAGCACCATGGATTTAATCAACATTTTTTTATCCATTTATCTGTTGTTGGACATTTGCGTTATTTATAGTTTTTTGCTATTGCAATTAAAGCTCGCATGAACATTTATGTCCAAGTCTTTGCATAAGTATATTATTTTCATGTCTCTTGGATAAACACCTTAGGGTGAAATGGCTTGGTTCTGGGGCAGGTGTCTAGTTTTTCAAGAAACTTCCTATGTTCTGAAGTGATTGTACTATCTTACATTTACCAGCAGTTTATGAGAGTTTAATTGTACTGCATTCCAGATAACATAGGTACGTTAAGTGGATTTTATTTTTATCTCTATTAGGAATGCAGTAATATCTCATTGGAGTTTTAATGTAGCCTTCATTTTTAAAGGTTCCATTAATTAGTGGAGATAGAGGAAAGTGAAATAATTCTGGAAGAGAAGAAGCAAAGAGGAAAAGGAGGGAAGGAAGGTTCAAATTCACATATGTAAAGAAATTAGTAAATAGTAAATATACAATTTTAAATAGTTGTATTTAAAGGGAAGCAGCAATTAAGACAGAAATTTAAAAAATAGTCTTCAGAATGTCCCTACAAAATAGCAAGTAAACTCAAGTGTATGTATAGTATTATGATAGTGGCAGATAGATAGACTATTTGGAAGTTTTAAGGACTGCTGACCTAGGATAGTTAGATGAAGAGAAATCAGGAAGTAATTGCAATATTCTAGGCAGAAAAAGATTGGAGTGATAATAATAGGAAAAAACATTTCACCAGTAAATATTTCTTTTGGTTGGTAACTGATTAGGAAAAGAGAGTAAGAAAGAAGAGACCAATGTGACTTAGTGGATCAGAACTATATGTTGTTTTGGAGGAAATATATTCTGTTTTGGCTTTAAAATGTTGTGTGTAGGTTAGGTTAATATCATTTACTTTAATTTTTGGCTATCTCTCAGATTTTTTCTCTTTTGAGCAGATATTTCATCTTTAAGAAAGATTTAAAAAAATGTAGGCATACTACCTAATAGTTGGCATTTGGACGTAGTGCACAGACCTATTTATTTATTTATTTACTTACTTACTGATAGGGAGGGCATATTTCACTGGAGGGTGGAGGAGAAATCTGTAAAATGAGCACATTTATTTGAACACTTTG